>JARJEB010000778.1:0-11727 GCA_030264535.1 Liometoxenus newtonarum
AGACACACAGCAGACACACAGCAGACACACACACATCAGCCCAAAAAGCCGATTTTCGACCTGGGGTCAACGGATCTCCACGAATCAGGGAAAAATAAGACTTTCATTTTTTTCATGATTACCTTACTTTCCTATACCTACATACCTTCGGTATGTGGCCGGAAAGTAAAAAACTATTAAGTATTATTGGGCATTTATCAAATATACCAAGAATGCCTAGTAACTCAAAATTGCATATTCCATTGTAAACCAAATAAAGTGTAAAATTTGAAGCAAATTGATTTTCTTAACACTTTGAGAAATAAAAATCCAAAATATCTCAGAATTGTAAAGAAAGGAATAACACTCACGGGTAGAACTACGGCTATTACGAATTACTGGCGTTAAATAACTTTTTTCTACTCACCAAAGGGCTGCATGATTTTTCGAATGGAAAGCTGGCCATTGCCGAACGCAGACAAAATGCATGGGGCACAAAGCTTTTTTACCGCACGATTTCTTTTGCCGTATGATTGTTGTTATGGTGACCACATTAAAATATATGAAATAGTAGTCATAATATTAATCGCTGACGTATAGATACATGTAATTTCAAAATACTTTTATAAATCTTAAAATGTTCATTCTTTTTACTTTTTGGCCACATACCGAAGGTATGTTGGTATAAGAAAGTAAGGTGATCATGAAAAAAATTAAAATTCTTATTTTTCCTTGATTCGTGGAGATTCGTTGACCTTAGGTCAAAACTCGGTACGGGTTCGCACCACACAATATTTGATTTTATTTTATATATGAAACTTTCACAACTCTCCTACCAAATACACTGCGATTTCGTAGAACTGGTCGAGCGTAGAATTAATTCTGATCGGAAAATGGAAATGACATTGATTACGATTTGGTATCACTAAATTTCTGTAAAATTTATAATTTCCGATCAGAATTAATTCTACGATCGACGAGTGTATTTGGTCGAAAAGTTATGCGGTGCGAATTTAACGCACCGATTTATTTGTTTCGATTTTCAAAAGTTTCCGTTTTGCCAGGTATTTTTATCGACTTTTTTGTTGCAGATGGTGGTGAAAAGAAGAGCTTCAACGGGTTTCAGTACCCTAGCGTAATTGGCCCAAGCGTCAGTGAGACCAGTAAGTCATTGTAATTTCTTCATTTTTTTTTGTTTCATTATTAAACGCCTTTGCTTTTTTTATATTTATGAATGTTACCGTTAACAATTGTTCGTCAAAAATTCAAGTATTATTATAATAGCATCTTCAACAACTACAACAACAACAACAACAACGATGATTTCATCGACTAAAAGCAGAAGAAAATCTTCAGTTCGTTTATGCAAAGGTTTGTTTTTTTTTCATATAAAAAGGGTTCAAAGTTGAAGTAGTAATCAACCTAATTAATAATTAAAGCTAAACAATTTAATTAAAGACTTTAGGTAAATGTGTAAAAGCACTGGACTTAGCTACATAGCACATATACATTGCTAGCGATCAACTTATAAAGGTGGGATTCCACAAAACTGACAAAACAGAAAATGAGTTGAATTTGTGAAAATTACAACTCGAGGTTGAAAACTTTTCAATATTTCGCTGAGTCTCAGGACTTTGATTTCTTGCTAAAAACTTTCGCCAGCTACCAAAAACCTTCGAATTTTCACAAACTCAACTTATTGTTTGTTTTGTGAAAATCTTGAAAACCGCGGCGTTTAAGAGCTAACACAAATAGAAAACAAAATTTACAAATCCAGAAATAGTTTTAGCTGTGTATGTATACTCATCAAACACAATTAATTACCCAAAAATTAGTTCGAACGCACTGTATATAATACTTGACTAAACTTCAAAGAAAAAGAAGAAAGTTCTCTTTTCATTTTTTGTTTTTATTATTGTTTCGACTTTCGTTTTAACACATTTTTTTAAAATTTAATATTCTTCTTCTTCGGTCAATCCTACTTTATATACTAGCTTCAAGGTTAGGTTAAGTCTAGATAGGACTGTCGTTGGACTAGTTCGCGCCCTGAGGCTGAGGCAAAAGACTTGATCGCGCCCTGAGGCAAAAAATTAAATGACATAGCTTCCTTTTCCATCTAATCTTTAACATGACGTCTGGCCACTGACCCGTCAGTTGCTTTGGTTAATCTGCGTCCTGAGGGCTGAGACGGTTCTGAGTCTGAAGCTTATGGGTATCTGGGGAAATGCTTCAAAAAAAATAAGTCTTAGATCGGATGGAAAAAGAAAGTAAAAAAGTCAAGAAATATGTGTGTGAATATTTCGCACGCTCAATTTATATTCCCGTTATGTTATGCCGATGGCATTTTTATTTGAACAAAAATAATGTAACGATCTAAAAGAGTCAACGACTCGGAATGGAAATTCTCAGTTTTCACTTTTCAATTGCAGAATCCAGAAAGCAAATTCAAAATTGCAATTTTCAGAAACGCTATAATAAACAAGAAACTTCCAAAATTATAAGATTGAAGCGCCGGGACAGCATCAAACAAGAACTGGAAACATCAAAAGGAAATTGTAACTGCGTCTTATTCGTCCTCGCAGTGGCCATAACCTCAAATATGAATACGAATACGAATTCACAATTCGTTTCTAATGAATGAGAGAATTCAATTATTCCACTGCCGGTATGAATTATTATCCCTTATTACATAGAAATTTATTGCCCTCGAGTCCATTGTGGCATACGTTCTGGTACTTGGTACTCTGAGGATATTTTCCTTTCTCGAATTTCCAAGCAAAAGCAAGGTTTTTGATTCATTTAGTAGGTACCCGAGTTTGTGTGGCCGTTTTCGTCTATATACATACCTTCCCCCTTTTGTTAATGGTAGCAGTGTGTCCTTGTGTTTGTGGGTATGAAAATAAGGGAAACTTATTAGTTTATTCCAACAAGCGGCCCGCCAGGCAAAAAAAAAATTAAAAAAAAATTGTTTTCGGTAGGTTTGACAATCCTGCATAGGATAACTAATGACTCTGGTTAGTATTGCCAATGTCAGACTCAATGTCAATTGTCAAAACTCCCACCTAAATACCTATTTTCCGAAAAAAGTTCTAGAATAGAAAGCCTTGAGACGCCTCTGCCGTAGAAAGGGGAGGACCTAGAATGCAAAAGCAAGCAATCCTATTAATAACTTAAACAGAAGAAGTTTTCACTTAGTTTTATTTCGGAGCTTAAAAAAGCAATCACCCTCTAGCGACAAATGGCAAACGAATTAGGTATCGGTCGGCCAAAAATTGCCGACCCCTGCCATATTCTACAGTACATTCCATAAACCACTAAACTAAGTTGATGAATAATTTTTATGTTTTTAATTTAGTGCAAATAGGTATATAAAAACTTTGCTCAGATCAAAAATTTGCATTTCTAGAATTCTAAAAATATTAAGAATTCAGGAATTTTCATTCACAAAGTCAAACAAAACTTTTGTCTTTTATTTGTCGTTTAGAACTCGTAACTTTTGTTTTTATGTTTGTCCTTTTCTGATTTCCTTTTGTTTGTGTCTTCACCCGCCCCATTTCGACGGTAGAACTTTTAACTTTAATGCTACAATCTTTTAGTTTACATAAAACTTTACATAAATTATTGGTAAATGTAAAAATGTTTCAGTTTTTCGTTAATTTGTTGCTTCATCGTTTTAGTATTCTGAATTCATGCATGCACCACTTCAACTCCTTCCTAGTTTCCGCTTACCTTTCCGGCTACAATTTGAGGAATTCCAGGAGCGTTATAGTGGGTGGGCTCAAGATTCTTTTACCAACGTTACAATCAATATAAACAAGTACATGGCAATGCACGTGGGGTCGTACATTGATTTAACAGAATCACTCTTGCATCAACGTGCAGAACGATGACGACGCGTGTTTTGCCTGGGCTGTTACGTCTGCTATGCAGTTCCCGAAGGAAATTCTCAGAACTTATACCATTCCTCCATTCTAGTGTTGCATATTCCCTAAATACGTAAAGGTGAAATGTCAATGATGAATTAAACATGGAGCAGCGATGCATTTTCATAAATCTCTTACCAAGCAAACGTTCAGCTCATCCTTCCAATTCTTGCGCTTTATCCTTGACCGACTTGAAATTAAAATAAAACTTAAATGACAAAGTGCAACCAACAAATATCAATAATTTTGAGATTTGACTAAATTTATGAATTCCTAAGTAATGAATATTTGCTTTATTCTGAATCTTTGAAGAAAATGCATAACTTTTGATCGGTTTCCTCTGCAATATAAATCACTGAAATTTACAACTTCTTGCGTGTAAACGAAGAAGGATGCCATGAATTCCTTAAATATACGAAATATCCGAAATTTCTGAGTCTTCATATTGAAAGTGGAAAACTAAAATAGATTTCGAAAGAAGCAATTAATAAAATCGTATAATTTAACTCAACTTCAAGTTAACTTATTCAATTCAATTGAAATCGATTAGAGAGTTTAATAATTTTGTTGAAATTCATCGTTTTTAACTTTAAACACATTGTATATGCAAAGTAAAACTATAAATCATGAAAATATGATGTTCTACATTGAAGAGAGAAAGAGGTGATAAAACGTTTCGAAGTTTATTAATAGGTAGTAAATGATGTTTGTGCATGCTAAAGGAAAATTAAAAAATGGCAGTTTCCCTCACCTGAAGTAACATTTTGTACAATAAAATTAGAACACCTTAACGAATTTTCCTCTACTCTCCACTACCATCTCTATGGCTATGTCTAAGATATCTTCTCTATATTTATGAAGCTATATTAATTACTTAGTTGAAGTGAAGTGAAGACTTTACTAACATGCAGATGCAAACAGAAACCGTCGACCTTTGACTTTAGGTGAATCAAACATTACGGCCGGTCTATGATTGACATATTATAAGATTTTAACTTAGGAAATAATCCATAAGATTTTAATATAAGAAATACGTAATCAATGGTGAAATGTTAGCAACGTCAACTCGAAAACTCAGCGTCAGTGGCTCAACCATGTACGGCCGTTTCTTCCCATGAGGACTCATCAGCATGCCTTCGAGCGTGATACTGACTTTTCAAGCTGAAGTTGCGCCTTTTAGATCGAAACCACCGGAGATTGTTCAATAGACGTAAAAAATGTTTACATGTTTCAATATTATGGCTTATCATGAACCGAGAGTCTTGTGGATAATTTCATAAATTAATATATCTTATATTAAGTCAATCATAAACCATCCTTGGGGGAACTTCTATGTCAAGCGATTCCGCAATCATGAACCGTACCATGGCATTTCAAATACATGAACTTATATTGTAACTCATATGTTAATATTATGTCAATCATAAACCGTCCTTTATGCATAAGTTTGTGTGTGACTTGAAACTTGGGAGAACTGCAAATGCATAATGTGATGATGATGAAGCAAGTCGTCGTAGTTAATTCGTCAGATGTTCAATTAGCGCTATCCTCATTAACTTCCTTTAATTTACGATTAATTATGATATGATAATGTTAGTGTATGTGTGCTTTTATCTAATTAACAAACCAACAGTCTCTCATCATGTCAAACATCATGATTATTTATTTATTAATTATAATATTTCAATTACACAAAAACGCACCTATTTTTATTGAAAATAGGTCCTCGAATAGACGTTTCCTTCATAGCAAGGAATATAAGGACTTCAGTGTGTGTGTCACCTTGTCAAGTTGCCATTTAAATTCCGGACGTCATTCGAATTCCCGTTTCAATTACCGTTTCGTTGCTGGTTTCTATCTAATAGTCCTTCAAATCTGCTGTCCTCAGTCTTGCCACTTTTCATTTTCATTTCCTTTACCATTCTCACAAGACCAAGACCTTCGTGAATATTTTATTTATTGATTCTTTAAAATTCCACGAGTTAATTAACAAGGACTCGGTTGAAATTCCGTAGTTCATTTTTCAACGTCTTTATTTTCTTCTCATTCTAATATAATCACTATTATTACAATCCTATATCTTCAAGTCGGAAATATATTCTACTCAGAAACAACCGTTCGTTTATCCTTTCTCTATATGTTTAGAAGATGAGTTTTCCTTCCGAAATTTACATGGAAATAGAAGTGTTGAATGCGCCTCTGCGTGTTTTCGGTTGTTTTGTTTCGTTGTCATCTCATTTCCTTTTATATAGAGTTTTTATCGTAAACATTGCAAAGATTTCAATTTTCGTTGTTTTAAGATTGCATAAAATGACAAAAGTCGATCGGAAATAACGAACTTTAGTAGTTACCTAGTTCATGTAATTGTTATTTTTGAAACAAACTTTCAAGTTTCAGGAAATGTCACAATCGAACTCAGTTGAAACAAAAAAAAACGAATAGAGCAGAGTAAATTGAATTATGATATTAAAGATTGATAGAGATAAATTGCATTTTAATCGTTGTTCTTGAGATTTTCTTTCCCAGGAGGACTTCATAAAGAATTATTGGGTATTTCATTGTTTGTTTTATTTATTTTTTTTTTCTTTTAAACTGATGCACCACTACAGTCGATGCACACTTTTTTTCTGTAATACGAAATGAAGATATCTCTAAAATTTTCTAATATGACGTCACAAACGTCAAAATTTTGCTCGAACAAAATTTGGAGGTTATTTGAATGCCTAATCTTAAGAAACTATCAGTGTCAGTGACGTATAATAAATGTAAGCATGCATAAGTGCATATTGTAGTAAAAATTTCTTTATTACGATACATTCGAATCGTTTATTGGTCAAACGACAACTGATTAGTTTTACTAACAAATATCTGCCTTCAATACTCCTATCAGCAACGATTCAAAAAGTGAACGTCATAGCTCACAGGGAACGATGATCGCTTCTCACGCAGAAGTCTGCGGTTCGATCCCAGCTCAGGTTAAACACACTTTTACAATATGCAACTTGCCTTGCACTCCAATAATTAAATAAATTGGAAAATAAGAAATTCAAATCTGACAACGCCCTCCAGCAGCCCTCTTGCCGCCAGCCGCCATCTTAACCGTCCAACGATGCCAACGGGGTGAACCAAGAATGAAGAATGTGAAGGTTTGCGAAAATCTTATTAAATATGTAAACTTGATTTACGTCAGAAAGGCTATCAGGCCCTCTTGGTGAGACCGCACATTTTCATTTCCCTCCTTCCTGTTCCTGTTCCTGTTTCTGTTCCCGTTCCCGTTCTCTTGGTTATTGTTATTGTGGTTGGTTTAAAATGCACAATTGTGCTTTGTTCTGAAAATCAAAATTAAACATTTATTAATGATTGTTATACAATATGAAATTTTTTTATGTATACTTCACCATTATAACGCGTGTGTGCTTTGAACAAATATTATTCTAAGGCAAACGAGCAGAAAGTTGAAGAGAATCTAGTCCTAAAGGAAACTTTTATGCTTGAGTAATAGGTTCGGCTCCTTCCTTCGTTTCGTAGTTGATTACGCTCTTTTTGGTTGTTAGTTCATTCAATATGAACTAGTCATTTGTCTTGTTAAAACAAGCGCTCGTTATTCTCCCCTTGCGCAGGTTTGTTTCCCAAAATGTATAGTTGGTTGCTTGCATATTCTCGCTCGCACTTTGCTATTTTAACTTTACTCAACTTTTTCTTCCTCTAACAGCTAACTATTAACTGTTTCCTAATGGTTTCAGTGTTTTTCACTACTACTACTACTACTTTATATAAACTGTTAAAGTGATCAACAAAATAACGAGAAAATGAAGATGAAAAAATTGTGACAACAAAATTATTTGAGTGATGAAAGAGACATGAAAAGATGAAATTGATGTGTCCCCGTATTTTATATTTCGTATGACAAAAAACCAAAATGCCCCTTAAAGTTAGTGATGATAATGAGTATATTTTGACCTAATTTCCGACACCCTGCCAACACAAGCGCCGCGCCAACGCCGCCAACACACGAAGAACTCGCGGCTCGCCACTCACAACGTACTTCCAAACGACACATCATTCTCTCTCGCGAGAGTATGGAATGAAGAGGGGTGCTAATAACCCCCTGTAAAACTCTGGCTCTCTGTTGTATATGTTGGCGCAGTTTAATCCAGCATACTCTTGCATAAAATACAGCAAAAGCCAACTAGTATAATGTATAATACCAACTTTGCTGACAGGCTATAAATTTTTGAAAACTACATTTTAGCAGCTAACTTCAACTGCGTGCCGAAACAGGAAACGCGCTTCTTGAGCGGAGTGTACGGACACAATCCCATTAGGATAAATATCAGATAGAAAAATGAGCAAAAAGGAAAATGCAACGAGGTAAAAACTAGATAAAACGTAAAAATCTGAATGAGAAATATATAAAATTATATAATTTAGTATTAATACTATTATATTATATTATATTATATTATATTTTGTTAGGAAAATGGAAATATATAAATATGCATTCTCTTTTTTATGTTAAAAATTCTCAAATCACCCAATATTTAGATTTTCTATGGTTTTCGTTTTTCTTGCTGTTTATAAAAATAGCGCACAAAGTGCTCGAAAATGAAATGAAAATACAAAAATAGTACTGATGGAAAATATAACGAACGTAATGTAATAGACTGAAGGAAGTTATGATAAGACGGTTAAGAAATTAGGTGGTGTAAGGACGAATAAATAAACGAGATAAAAGAGATAGGAAAGTTACAGTTACAAATGTAGAAAACCGACCAAAGACGAAATTTGTAGTTGTATACCACGTGTTGGAAGGTTAAATTTGTGTTGATTCCAGTGTTGCCAGATTGGGCGCTTTATCGCAAATTCTTTTCGTAAAAGTCCCGATTTTTATATATATCTCACTAATAATTTGAATTTCCAGTTGCCATTTACTGATTAGTGCAAAGGAATAGATAAATATTTGTTTTTTTTATAATGTAATAATATTTACAATATTACTGCCTAGATGTGTGCGTTAATTTTTCTGTACATTTTGTGCAACATTTTATTCAAAAGTAGCTACACGCATCTGACACATCCGCTAAAACCTGGCAACACTGGTTAGGTCCTGGTTGATGTTGTTGTTATAGCTGTATCTACTAGTTCATGTAGTCTACTAGTCGTAGTTAGTTTTCTTATTATTGCAAGAATTCGTACAATTTCCATTCACTTGAATATCTTCCTTGATACTACAAATTCAATTGGAATTAATAAAATTTTCGATTTGTTAGGTTGGTATACTTGTTACGCCTCGTTTATGAATGCAACAGATGCTACTAACTAGTCCTCCTTTTTGTTTATTAGTTTTGTTTCGTAATGGTTAAACATTTAAAATTAAATATAGGTATACCAGAAAAGAACAGGAAAATCGAAAATTGAATGAATTAATAATGCACAGTGCCGGATTATCAATTAGGCCCATTAAATATATCCGACCAAACGAACATAATTTTACCAAAACAAAAACAATTTCTCGCTGCATTCCTGCGGACTTGCAGACAGTGGACACACTGTATACGATGGTTATTTTGCTATTGCACCACCACTCGTCAGACCCGTATAGCTAAGGTGAATACATGCAGTGAAAATGCTATAATTTATATTAAAATATTCATGTTGATGTTGAACCAACAGCATTGTATGGTTTCGTTGATGATGTGATGGTGGCATCCATATTCTGATGCACTCTATTCAAGCTCAAGGTACAAGTACAATATGTGTAAAGCTTATTTTACACCGGTCACAAATTCGTTCACAAATCTCTTCATACATTTCTATTTCATCACAATGCAGATGTTCCATATCCCCAGGATGACCTATTTGACCTTCTCATGGGACAGCTGCTCCGGACCACTATGCCGTACAATTGGAACACCTCTGCACATCCTCTGCACATTCGTTCGAATTCGTATTTTAGTTTGCTTTCACAGCGAGAACACAAATTCGAACTAAGGCAATTGGAGCCTTGGCGGTGCAGAGGTGTTCCTTTTATCCTTCACAGTGGTCCGGATCATCATGACGTCATTATGATCAAATATCTTATAATCTTATAACTCACTATTTGGAAGGTCTCCGTATAAAAGCATCGGAGCAAGTCGTGTCCAAGAGAGAGAGAGAGAGAGAGAGAGAGAGAGAACTATAGGGTGCGACGAGGATAGGCAGAATGAAAACTCTTGACCCATGCAAACTGCGCATGTGCAAAAACAGCTCTATCCCGTGTATACGTACTATACACATGCGCACTCGCAGTATGTATAGGTCTCGGAGTACATTTGCCTTCATACTAAAGACAAAGACGACATGAGTAGTGAGACTTCCTTTTCTACACGTTCCATATAGTCTTTACTAGATATATGATTGTGATCATACGAATTTCGTCACAATGTGTAATGGCGCTGTTTTACACGAAAACACAAATATTTGTTAATTTTATTAAGAGAATTATGATCATGTAAAACAGGCTTAAGGCTCAAATTGTTGACTTGACGCGACTACGTTTACAGAGTTATACACCAACGTGAATCATCGTTATGAAGGTAGTTCATGCATTTTCGTTAAGGGTTAAGGGACCTCTATACATTGTCCTGAACCTGATTCTATAGTATAGTCCTCGTGTTGTACCAGTACCTCTGCTTTGGACCGTCATCATTGCTCCGGGATTTATTCATGCAAATCACCAACAAGAGACTTTTCCTAAAGTAAAAAATATTTTATGTTACAAGGCATTATTAATATTTGATAAAATGATTAAGCACCTGGTGAAATTACGTATACAAATATCCAGAACGCTATCTTGTCATAGTCACTTATCAGGTAGACAAAATGCATAAAAGAGGAACTAAAAACGCGGCGTTCACTGTAGGCAACCGGTTGGGCGTTCCCGCTTCGTCGACATTCGGTCGGTTTAGTCAATCTTGTTGTCAGCGGTCGTCGCCGGAGTTGGGCTTGAGTGTGATACTGTGATCGGCCTCTTGCTTGGTCTCTGTCCATCTTGGCATACGACTTACGAGCGGCTTGGAAGTCTCGCCTGCTGCTTGTAGATTCTTTTCATGTGTCACGTAACTGCGTGTACGTGTTGTTGGTGGAATGAGATGAAGATATATTGTCTATCAAACAAATCAGCTGTTCTGCCTCATTAATTTAAGTTTTAGGTTAGTATTCCGGCTGTGTTGAGAAAATTGAGAAAATCACAAATCACTGATTGCTGCCGTGTCCTATCCTGTGTCATGCTGGTGCCATTTCCTCAATGAACTCATTTGTTTCTTCCTAACGTGCAATCTCTTGAGATTTGGGAGACTGGATGGAGAGAGTTTGGGATAGACTAACAGTCTCCCAAGTAGATTTAGGGAAGTGATTTGCGTGAATCTAACTCGATCACGTTCCTACAGTATATCTACATCTACATATACATAGTAAAGGTAATGACTGGTAAAGTACGTTACTTTAACGTATGTGTGTATGCTTGGATGGGATCATGAGAATTTTGGAGACCGTCCTTTGGATTACCCGCTTACGAACAAGCAACAAACAAGGACGTGGCATTTAGTTTAGGTCGAAGTTGGAGCTAGAAAGATAGATTCAGCACCAATTCAGACATCCAGGTGCTTAGTTAATTGGAATTACTTCCACTTGAAAAATTTCACTCAAGTAAACCTCAACACTGTTGAACTACAAGTATTTATACAATGTGTTGAGTTGACCTACGTTTTCAATTTGTTAAGTTTACAATTTCAACAATAGTTTAAGTTTTATACAGTATATTCATTTATCGAGTGGCCATGGAGAT
>JARJEB010000780.1:0-22697 GCA_030264535.1 Liometoxenus newtonarum
TTTGAGAATGTTTGGGTGGATGTTTGTCATCCCACAAATATGCCGGAACTCTCACTCCCCTTCACTGACAACACTTTGCAACATTCTAGTATGTACTTGTACATTGTATGTACCTACAATGACTCTATTCAAAGGGTGTACCCCCTTCATACTTGTGACGGTTTTCGTTTACCGTTTTGTACTCGTTGTATGTTGAATCCTGCATTACATAGTTACATCTCCTTAAGATAGCTAGTGGAGCGAGCAAACGAATCCTGTCTGAATAAGAGATGAAAAAATTATATAAAGGAAGACATCCTTGTGTAGTGCTTGCAACTTACTTCCAGCTTCAGCTCCAGTTTCAAAAGTTAACCAGTACCAAAATCCAAATGCGAATACCAGAACAAGGCCTTGCTCATATATTTATCCGTGCTACGACAAAGAATTGTTTCATGTTCTCTTTTACTCTCTGTTTTACTTCAAAAAATGTCTAACAATTACATCTGCAGAATATTTACGAGTATATTTATCAAAATACTTGCCTGGTTTTTAACTTACCTACTTGAGGCTAGGAAAAATGAAATTTATTGAAATTTCTAAAGCAAAAATATTGAGATTTTTTCAATACTTTATGCAAGGCTCTTCATACTTTTGCATAACTTAACTGATAGCCGTGGGTATACAGTAAAACATTGTATAAAATTTTGTAAAACACATATTTTGCTTATTTCCAGAAAAGTTAACGTAATATTATTTAAATTGATAAAACGCTTGTAAAGCAAATAAAAAATACGGTGCGTTAAATTCGCAGCGCACAACTTTCCGTCCATATACATTAAGATTTCGTAGAACTCGACGATCGTAAAAGTAATTCTGAGCGTAATGCGGAAATTGATTAATTTCGATGACATTTAACGTCAATTTCAATATTGTCAATTCAAAGTGTCAGTGTGATTTAGAGGCGCCCAAGCAGCATTGTTCAAATCTATTCTTATGCTGATGATTGTTATTGGATTGTTGAAATGGTAGCACTTGTAATCCAAACCATTAGCTCTAGAAGAAATGTTATTGGCAAATCTTGCAAGAAATTGAAAACTAATTCGGAGATTATATAGATAATTTTAGGCTACAATCAATATTTTGCGAGTTAGAGGTTTTGGCCTACAAGTAAAGGTGTCTTCGTTAACAACCGATTTTGTTGTTTATTTTTACTCCAGGTTCAACAGGGAGGGACAGCTGGCCAGAATTTTGTTCACACACACACACACACACACACACACACACACACACATAAACACACACACACACACACACTGCACCTCAAACCACAAAGGCTATTTTTGACCTGGGGTCAACGGATCTCCACGAATCAGGGAAAAATATTTTTTTCATGATCACCTTACTTTCCTATACCACCATACCTTCGGTATGTGGCCGGAAAGTAATAAGATGGGCAAACTTTCGATTTTCTATTCATTGTTTTTATTTAAAATATTACATATATCGAGTATATTAACTTCCATATAATTTCCATAGAGTTATAATATTAATAGAGGGAATGTGATACCACTGGTCCGCCATATTTGTTCGCATCATAAGAAACTAAAGCCATAAAATGTAGACTATTCAAAGTGCACGCACAAACTAGTGACGCTAGACTGGTGTTGATTTCTTCCGAATCCTGGCTGCAGTCCCCTCGACCATAAATCGACTTTATGTTCTCTATATGATATTTTCTGTCAGTGCAGTTAGTATGTACAAAATCAAACTTCAAAGGTCACATGAAAGAGTCTTTTGTGACGGTAAATATCCGAGCACATCATAACATCAAACGGATCGATTTAACAGTGAGGTGAAGAACCTAGGGCTACAAAGACATTATTAATTATAATAATGTTAAACAGCCAACTTTTTAACCACATCAAATATTTAGCTGTCCAAATTAACTTGTTTGAGATTAACCAACACGACATTAATTAATTATATCAACGACAATTTTCATTGAGAGTTGTAAAAAATCTTAAATATTAAAGCAATTGTTCTATACCTAAATAAAGTTCGGATGAAAGTTCGGTCGGTGAGAATCATCATGCACTATAAAAAAAATCGGTGCGTTAAATTCGCACCGCACAACTTGATTTGCTAGAACTCGTCAATCGTAGAATTAATACTACATTTGAAATTTTGAAATATTAGTATCTGACAAATTATTCATCCTACGAAAAAATGTCACAGGATTTGAAAGCACTACAAGAATATATTTCTTGTTTTTGCTTAGATGCAATATTTAGACAGTTTTTGACACTCAATAAAAATGCCCTTTTTTACCTGGCGATTTTATTAATTTTTACACCAGGTTCAGAGAAGGCAGCTGCCCAGATACCAAATTTCATCCCGATATGTTGTTTAGTTTGGCCGCAATTTTGTTTACATACATATACACACACACACACACACATCAGACCAAAAAGTCGATTTTTAACCTGGGCCCAACGGATCTCCACGAATCATGGAAAAATAAGACTTTCATTTTTTTCATGATTACCTTACTTTCCTATACCTACATACCTCCGAGAATGTTAAAAACCGCCTATTCGCCATCACAATGTGAGCACGTATTTCTTGCCGTTTCTTACCGCCAGCACGTAATTCGAGCTTTGAGATCGTAATAATAATAAAACATTAATTTCTAAAAGAATACAAAAAAAGGCTTATCGAAAAACCTTACTTGATATGAACGTCTCAAGTTTTATTGTTTGCCGACAAGTTTGATGTCATTTATTTCCAATTTTATTGCATTTCAGTTTTTTGTCCAAATATTAATAAGTACTGATGACAGTCAATTAATTAATTTCTTATCATTGTTATTATATTTCTATACGTTGTTCTTGTTGTGTTAGGAAATAGGTAATGTAATAAAATATCGTGCGGCTTGTGAAAATAATAAGCGACACCCCGACACCGCAGTGAAATTTATGACAAAGGTGAAAAGCTCCGGGGAATGAGAGTTCGCAAAACGGCACGGAAAACTAGGAGTATGCTGGAGGGAAGGTGCAAGGAAACTTTGTTGAGGGAGGATTAAAAATTGAGTTATGTTGCGTTAAAAATTTGCAATGTTTTCCTTTAAAGAGTGCATAATAAAATTGCAAGGAGCGGTTGTCTGCTTCCGCGTTAGTATATTTCGCTTGATAAATTGCTAGGTAATTTTAAGAGCTTTGAATTTGGTTGCTCTAGTTGGAAGTTTTTCATTAATTATGAGAATGAAAATGAATTAGGATAAAGATGCAAAAGACTCACGTTGGAAGCGAACGTATATTCAATTCGCAGCAACTGAACGTTGACAAGGCGGTAGTTTAATAATGTTCTTAAAGTCAGTTCAAAATTGTTAGAACCTCTTTACAAGATTTGAGTATGTCGACAACGATATAGAAGTTTCAAAATAAAATTGAAAATTCATTAATGTTTTTAAATATTTATGCACCTATTGCTGCTCTGCCGGTTCGCTGCAGTGGTGACGGCGTGGTTATTCGGATGATGTGAAAAAGGCCTGTAACTGGGCGCCACTCTACTTTTAAGGTGGCAGAGACACGAAGTATATTTTATACAATCAAATCGGGTTATTAATACCATTTATTAATTTCCGAAACTTACACAAAAGAAATTTAAGAATTGCTTACAGGCCAAATGTAATCCGCGGTATCAATCCTTATAACTAACTACAGGCTAACAGCCACACCGCTTTACTACGCCTGTTTAAAAATCTGTATATGACAATCAAGTCTAAATCAAATCATCACGATTCACGTAGTTGTATCGAGACGCAAACGTATACTGATTTATCAGACACTACAACATCTGTGACACAATTTCAAACAAAAGGAAGAGGGGAATCCAAAAGTAACGTTCAACGTTACACTATAAAACATAATTTTGTTTTCTTTTCGAATAATTTTATTTTTAGTTTCAGGACAATGGATGGACGAATATTACTATTCCTGTTGACTACCTACTGGATGAACGGTAAGTGTGAATAATTTTATGATTATTACCGGTCCAGGCTTGGAAAGAGTGGACGGATTTAAAAGGACTAAATTTTCAATTATGTAACCAACCAATTTGTTTAACAGTCGTGTCAATTGACTAGAGAAAGAGAATTACTGCTTCAAATTAGTCGTTTCCATCTTCTTTTATGTTGTGAAATTTTGAAATTAATTGTTTCCGAAAGTTTAAGAAGCAGTAGATGATGCTTCAGGTACGGGAATGTAATAGTTAATAGCACTTGCGTTTTGCGTCCTACTTTCGCAAGTCTGTAAAGAAAAACAAAAGTAACATTAATTCTACCTGTCTTTTCATTTCCATCTAAAAGCAAAAGCTATAATTAATTTTCCTTGCACCGTCGATGGTTCCATGCATGAGGCGAGGCCTATTTCATTTAACGTGTTTTCGCTTGCCCTTTTTATCACCGTTATAAAACATTTTTGATAAATTATTGCAATCACATGGCTATAAAACAAGTAAAAATGGTGGTGCCACCGGCAGAATGACCAAAACGAATTGCACGATCACAACGGTTTGGTGGGTCGAATAACGGAAATTGTCGTAATATACACACAATTTATTTTTACTATCCAAGCCGATATGTGTCGATGTTCGATGTGTTACTGGCCGAATGGACAGGACAGGACAGGACACTATGACAATGGCCGGTCGGATCATTTGCACTGAATATTTTTAAGGAAATATTCTCTATGCATAAACGACTCGAATAGCTAGGTCTAGCGAAATACCCCTCGGAAAATTTACATTTTGAAATATCGTGCAATTTTTGCTCACGCGCACGTCAGAGGAAAGTAATAGGCTGATTACAAATGATCGCACTCACATATGCATGACGTTCAAAAAACAATCGGTGCGTTAAATTCGCCCTGCACAAAATTCCGACCGTATCCACTACGATTTCGTAGAACTCGTGGATCGTGAAAGTAATTTTGATCGGAAAGTGAAAATAAGGTATGGAAATGTCGAGAATTGAAAGCGCTACAAGAATATATTTTTTGTTTTTGCCTAGATGCAATATTAAGCCAGTTATATGCAATTTTATGTTTGGACAATCAAGTAAAGTGTCCTTCTTTATCTACCCATTTTATTTATTCTTACACCAAGTTCCACATGCGGAGGAATATATGCCCAAATACCAAATTTCATCCTACGTTGCTTGGTTTGCCCGGAAACTTTGTCAAACACAGCCACAAATACACGGACATCAGTCAAAAATTTCGATTTTCGACATGGAGTCAACGGATCTCCACGAATCATGGAAAAATAAGACTTTCATGTTTTTTGCGATTACATTACTTTCCTTTACCTATATACCTATCTATACCTTTGGTATGTGGTGGGATAGTAAAAATTGTCGCATTCATTAATTTGGGATTAAAATTTAATTTTCCTATGTCGCCACTGAAATGGCACACTTTTGCCCATTTACTTTTCCTACGGCCATTAGATATGGCACACTTTCGCCATAGGTCAGTTAGCTAGAAAATAACATTCCCGCAAAATTTGAAACATTCCCGCACTACTTTTTCTCGAATAGCTGTGTCATGATAAGTGCTTCGACTTCGTCTATAGTGCTTCAAATTATCGCGCTCCTTAGAAATTGAATTCTATCCAACCTTGTTAAGTAAACTACTATTATTTTTCTAGTACAGAAAATCAGACAGAGTGATCCAAAATTATTGACAATCAAGAATAGACAATTTGAAATTAATTACTATCTTTTGGCTCACTCTGTAAAAAACAAATATTTTTTTTTGAATTCAAACAAATTTTCCTGCTAATAAAACATTGAAATAAAGTTAGTTACTTTTGTTAAATAAAAAATGTTGATGATGAACTGTTTGTTATTTTACTTAAAACCATAATTGTTAAATGAGTTATGCTGAGTGTCAGTACTTTTAGCGGTTTATGTGTTTCGGTAAAATTGCATTACATTATATTTTAATTTTCCTGTTTGCTACCTCGTTCTCGACCGAAATTAATTTAGAACATTTTTAGGTATACGAAGTATCAAAAAGGCCACTCGCATTTAATTAATTTACCTACATTGTATATCCGAGTATGAAGCAATTTGTTTGATTTACCCCTAATTAAACTCGTTTCAGTGATGAGTTGATGACATCAAGTACAAAAGTTCAAGTTGTCATATTCATATGGTATAACATTTACTTTTCACTTTTAGTGTTGCCGCACATGTGGCATGATATTATTCCTACATGATCCTTTGTGCTTTCATATGTTAGAACTTTCGAAATAATAGTTGAAAATTTTCATTTCATCTTTACGTCGAGCTCGAATTTCCTGAAGTGCAATCCCGGCTTTATTCTATTAATTCGCTAATAAGCAATCCTTGATGCTGGTAATTTTCCACGAAAGATTGGAATTCTGTACGTGGACCCTTATTAGCCAAGTTATGAATAGAGAATGATGCAGTTTTCAAATTGAAATTTCCGCTCAAGCTCTCAAGCTCTCCAGCTCAAAGAAGCAGAGCTTGGGATATGAAAGCACCACGTGTCGTTTTGTTATATGAGTATAGGTACCTAAATTTTGAGTATAAAATCCATAAACGCAACCTTCTCTCTCACTCCCTCTCTCTCTCTCTCTCACCAAATTTTATATATATAATATCGGTGACGACGTGTAATTTACGGATAGCAAAACGAATTGAGTAATTTCACTGATTCCAACACGATTTGTAGAATTTATTTTGGTTTGGCCCATGGGCCATGACTGATTACTCAAAGAGAAAAAAGCGTGCGTGCGTAATTCTATTTGCACGGAGATTAGTTGAACACACGTTTCGTCCTTTTATTTATTTCATTCACAATTCCATTCGAAACGGTCGAAAACACATTTTTTTTCGATGTAATTTTAATTTACGATAAGATCGCTTGTTAGAAATTATGTTCATTTCTATAATGGCACGTGGAATTTCGTCTTGCTTAATGACGCGCGCTCATTGGATTTAGATTAATATGTCCTTGTTGCTATGTCGCTAATACAATAACGTTCAGGAGCGAGCCTGACGAAAAAGCCAAAGAGATTACTTTTTGATAGCACTATACCGCACAAACGACACGTTTATTGTGCCTTATATCCTTGAACTTTTTTCATTTTCAATCCTCTCGCGCACGCACTTAACTCAGTTAGAGGACTATTTTTTGTAGACGTGTATTTGTCAAACTTTATTATCAGTTATTGCAGACCCATATAATCTAGACCGGTTAAATTTACATATTTTTTATTTGTTTATGCAAAATTCCTTTCTAGACAGTTCGTTTATTCGATTATTGTCATACAAATTTGATGATTTTCGATTTTCATCAAATAAAATGAAAATATTATTTTTCCATGGTTTAAATTCTCGTCAAAATATAATAAGTCGCAATTTAAACTGTCAGTAATCCATGTTATAAAATACTGTGGAAAAGTGCCGTGCTCTTGTTCTTTTTCTCAATCATCAAATCGTATTATTTCATTTTTACAATGTTCGGGAAACAATTTTTATCATTTCGTCTTCGACGATATTTATTCTTCGTATCGATAACAATATTCACTTGCGACTACTTATTTTTTTGATTGCGAGGTAATACATTTCATATAAAATCGTAAAATGAAAAATAAAGCTTTGATACAATTGAAAAGTCAATAAAATTGAAATAAAACATGTACTATACTCGGAGACTCGAAGTAGTTTAGAACTGCATTCCCTTTTTATACTGAGTGTTCTTGAATACTTAAATATACGAAATTCTGAAAGAAAAACCATGAATACTTAAAATGTAAATGTAATCCTTGTCAAAGTCTAAAGTAGTAACAACTTACCTTTTTTTTGACTACCGATACAGTTGAGTCTTAGCTTTCAATAAATCACCGATCGCACTCGATATAAACTATAAACCTGTTTTGTGTATTGTGGCTGTAATTGATTGCACTTGTTAATTATGAAGCATACGCAACGCATTACCACTCGCATTGCGAAAACATGTATTACAAATTGAGCGGAAATAGGCAAAGCTTCCGTTTGTGACCTGTCGCAGTCGCAACTATAGGTTTGTTCCAACAAAGCAGCAAACTAGTTCGGAACTGTCCGACGCATGAGCAGTTTTAAAAAGACGTTGCTTTTTTAAAACTGCTCATGCGTTGTACAGTTCGAAACTAGTTTGGTGCATTGTTGGAACAACTCGCTCCGCTATGCACATTTTAAGCTCAATAACTCAATATTCGAAAACCAAAATATTGTTTACAAGTTTACTATAGTATTAGAACTATCGGTGTTTTGCACGTATCATAGAGTTACGCATAGTTACAAATTCTCAGGCAGGTAGGTTGAGTTAATTACAGCGTGAAATGCGTTAAATGTATTTTCATGTCATGAAAATTACCTCGGCAAATACAGTGTACGCTTTAGATTTTGAATGTTAAGTGGTTCAAGTGACAGAGTGCGAATATCAAAGAACAAGGAACAAGAAACTCGTCCTTTCAAATTTGCTTTCAAAGCTGATTTTAGGTGGGTCGCAAATATTCTTAAAAAATGAATGTTTTAAGCGAATGGGTCGCGAAAAATGATTGTTTTCAAATATGGCTCTCAGCCCGGCAAAAGTTTGAGAACCACTGATCTACATTGTACGATTGTTATCGCAACTTTCGAACGGTTATTCAAGAAGTAGTGGACCTCTTGCTACATACTCATACACACGTAGTGTTTACAGTATTACAAAATGTCGCCGTGAAATGGAAAAAGGGAAATAATCGTAGTTAAAGAAAATAGTGCGGAGACATTTGCATCTTGTGTATGTCCATTCAAGCACTTTATTTCGGGGTTTCTATTGAAACGACGTCATCGTTATTTCCTTATTCCTTTAGTGTGCTGGTTCATGGTTCTTGAGTATTTGTTTCCTGCATTTGTTGCTAGGAAGTAGGAAGCTGTTGTAATTCTATTTTCTAGGTTCTTGCATTACGTACATATAAAAAACAATTTATCGATGATTGCAATATCGATAATTTAGAATAATGAGAGCGATTTACTTAATTTCTTCCTCTTTCATCCAATAAGTCTTTATGTCAATGCCTATCTAATATATTCGCAGACTTCTCTGAATAATTCATTAACTCTGATTTTGATAGAATTAAGTTTGTTATTTGGTTTTTGTGTGCAATGGCATCATGCGGCAAGTTTTGGTGTTTTATTTTATTTTTAACTTTGGCAATTTCCTTTCGGCATGCGGCAGCGTACCACGATGTCCTTATGTGTATGTGTTGTATAGCTATATACATATTAATGTTGCGACAGAAAAAAAATTCGTTGTGTTCTCCAAAACCACAAACTGTATAAAGCGTGTTTTGTATTGTATTATTTTCAAAGTTATCAATCATTTTCCATACAAAAAATTCAATATTTTCAGCATGACATTTCATTTTATATAGTCTGTGTCAAAATATCAAAAGTATTGCGAATTATAATACCAAAGCAGGCATCGCATAAAAATGTAACGAAACGAAATAGGAAAAGCATATTCAATGGAATAGCTACTAAATAAATATGAAGTAATGAAGAAAACTAGCACTCTTTCATAGTCAAAACTATATAATTCTAATATGCTAGTACTGCTGGTAGAGGGGGAAAAATATTGTACTGTGGAGAAGTGTGATTGTTAAAACGTGAAGAAATAAAGGATAGTGGCTAGAATTTCGAAATCGGCGCAGCCTTTCTGGCGCGGCACTTTGGGCGCAGAGACAGTTGGGCACGGGACTCTTCGGCGCAGGGACTATTGGGCGCAAGTAGTTTGGGCGCTGGTCATTTTGGAGCTAATATACAAATATTTCGAGAAGGTATAAAATAACTATTAACTACAGTGTTGTTTTATATTTAACGAATATTTGATTTAATTAAAATAAGTAATTGAATGGTTATTGAAATAAAATAAGAATATGCAATGATTCACAAACAATTCTTTACTGTATAACACGTACGCGTCTTAATCTTTTTGCGTCGTTGCACTCGCTTGTTATGTTTCAAATCTTTCTCGTCTTTATACGTCTTTCGTCTTTTGAGTTACTAGAAGCACTCCCTGTTTAGACTGGACTCACTCACTCTCTGTTCCTTTCCCCCAACCCCTCAACACTCCCGAACATACCCGTCGCACCCCGCACACCGTTCCCACATGTAGACGTTTAATTTCTGAGCACCAAATGTAGGAATAATATTTCCAATGTTTTATGAATGACTATATAATTTGAGATTTGCTTTACCTACATAAATCAGATTTTTCTTATTTATGGCTGGTTATCACAGGACAAAATTCTACTGCAATTTCTTATTTATGACTGGGTATCACAATTCACAGCCCAAAATTCTACTGCAATTAATACCACAATACTGAACACGCGTTCATGTACCAACGCAAAAAATACAAGAATCATGTACCAATGAAAAATGTTTGTCAATTGATGCTCTGAAATTATACGTATAATATTCTGTGTTAATCTGAATATCTCTAAATATTTGTATATTAGCGCCAAAATGACCAGCGCCCAAACTACTTGCGCCCAATAGTCCCTGCGCCGAAGAGTCCCACGCCAAACTGTCTCTGCGCCTAAACGGCCCCGCCGAATAGACCTAGACCGCTAGAATATGGCTCCGCTGTGACTTGTGAGCAATTGTCAATTTTCTAGCTAACTAACCTATGGAAAAAGTGTACCATTTCATAGTGGCCGTAGGAAAAATATACTAGCACCTTTCATAGAGTTGTTTCAATCTAAAGGAATATTCCGGAATATGAATTATAATACGGCCTTTGAAGTGGCGAACGATCGAACTAAATATAGCAATTTTAACAACTTTTCCTCGTTCCGTTTGCGTTTCTACAATTTCTTTGCGATGTGCGGTTTTTTGTATATAAGAGTCCTCAGTTCGTGCTTCAAGTTTTCATGGATATTAACGATATATGCCCTCTGCGGGTGTGGATACTCTTTATATAAGCAGTCTAGCGGGAAAATGTCGGATAACCGGTGCGGATCCTTGCGAAATCCATCTAAGCCTTGAATCTAAAGCTTTGCCATATAACGATGCCAATATGAACCTTTACCTTAACCGCACAACGATATTGTGTATTCCCACTCTACTAAACCGCAAACATTTATTATACGTGCGTCGCTTAATAACTAATAACCATTACGTAATTCGCTTGCGTATATAAACGAATTGAACGAAATAAGACGCAAGACAACGGCTTGTTTACACAAAACAAGATTTCCGTATTCACTCCGGGGTCTAATCTAATACCATTGGATTCGTCCTTAATTCGAAAGTTTAGCTGAAACTCCAACAACAACGAGTTGTCTCGCTAAAGGAAGGTCTCTCCGTACATAGCGATAACCGAACCGAACTGTGGAAATTGATTGATTTATTTCTGGATTTATCATTCAGACGTTTGTAGCTAGGCAAAAGAACCATTCAACTTAACTGTGCATTTGTACAATTTATTGTTACGTGTGCAACTACCTTTAGTACCTCTCTTGCATGAGTCGCAATAACTAAACATTTAAGCCGTACTTAAATAAAGCTTTATGAATTTCTCTATTATAATTTTAATTGAGGTGCCATTAGGTTAACAGAGTTGTAGTTAAGAAATAAATGAAGCGAAAGGGTTTGGGAAAATAATGATTTGGCACTTTTGGGGCAACGAATTAATGAGGGAAGCTGTACAGAATTAGTTTTGGATTTCAATCCATCTTATCACGAAAATTTATAATGCCATCAAAGAAGATTCGCACCAAAGCACCAACCCATTTTCAACGCTGTGACATCTCTATATGTTCTATCGTTGGTTCTAAACATGTGTTTCAGAGTTGCTTGAGGGGCTTACAAAATCTTTTACTATTGTCGATGTGTTTATTGAATGTCGCACTAATTACTTTTATTGATGAAAATGTATGTTCGACATAGCTATACAAATAGGCAGGAGTTGCGTTAAGTATGTCATAATATTAAATAATGGTTTTTCAATATGATATGGTTCCACACGCGATGCCATATTTTCCCTAAAGTAATATCGAATGTCGTTTCGTCGTCCTGGATTATAGAATTGTAATAGGGTCATTTTTATTTACGCTACCATGAAATTGATTCAACGGAACGATCGCATCAGGTAATAATTCAGCTCAACTTTTCCTCTAGGTACGCACCCTTTAATAAATGAATTCCATGTATACACTGCGTTTATTTTACCATAGCAGCTAAAACTCATGGCAGATGCACGATCAAAGTAATTAATTTTTATGATTATGTCGTTACTGTCAGTACTATCAGTTTCAAAATAGCTCTAACACTGATGCATTGACTTGTCATCTGTTATAGTGGTGTGCCGCCGTCAGTCCCACATCCCCCCTCTCACCCCATCCGTCGGTGTGTCTTTAGCAATAGAAATCCCCACTGCCATGAGTATGACTCGTTTATTTTAGCTGCGAACATAGCACATGCTATATATTCGAGGGTAAAATAAACGCACGGTATGTGCTGCAGATGCTTAAAGGTCGTTGGTTCGTTCATAAAATAGAAAGTCAAGTCTTGTCGTTGTCGGGTTTTTTTGCAGGAGCAGTGCTTGTCTAAATTAATTCATCAAATAAGTATACGTGCGTTATGAATAATTCCATTTGATCATGACCCATGGGTTGTGTTGTTCGGCCGTTGTTCGTGAACTGCATGATTGGAATTAGGGATGACGCAATGTCCACGGTGGCAATGGTAAAATAATTGTCAGAGAGGAGGACCTTCGAAACGTGCACCAAACCAAAACGAGAACAGTTTCGAGTATAGCGAAACATTTTATTCAATCATACCCTTATTCGCAAATAAATTTGTCTACATTGTTCCTTTGCAGATTTAGATTTAGTACACAGCCCGTGGTGTCTATATCCCAGTCCTTTTGTTTGTATATAATTTTTTTGTTTGATGAAAATTACAAGGAAGAGGGTCAGACAGTAAATAAATCTTCTGTTTGCGATTAGTTGCAAACACGCAATATATATTAGTTGGATTTTCGGATAACAATGTTCGAATACAAAGTTGTCCCTTATAATCAAGTTGATACGAAATATTTGCATGAGTGAGATAGAAGTTCAAGTCCACTGGGACAAAAGGGCTCTCTACCATCACGCCACTGTCCTGTCCTGTCTTGTCGTACTGTAGAAACTGATGCTCTCCTAGTCCTTCGTTGCGTTATCCCACACTAGACTGTTCTGTAAACGTACTAAAGTGGTTAGACGGAAGATGAAAGTGATCGTGATGCCTTCGCATAGAATTCATGTAAGTGTATAGCATACGGAGTGGTATGCGTAGCCTACAAAGAGACAATTGTTGAAAATTGAGAAGAAGATGGTTGGTAAGTGAAGAGCCGGCACGCAAAGATAGCTAGCTGTAGTCCTTCTGAATCGGGACTCAAGCAAATATTGATGAGGACGATTGCGGGATTCGCGGTGTTGTTACACACTGCTGAATCAGTCCAATCCGCTTGCTCACCATTAAGTAGAATTTGCGGTGTTTGGAGTACGCAATAAAACGTATAACGTTATTGAACTTTCTCATCTCTGCAAATGTAGTGACTAAGCTTTTTGTAAGCTAATTTTGGTTTATATACTGTGCATTTATTTTAAGATCAAACATAGTGTGTCCTATGTTCGCAGCTAAAATAAACGGGTCAAGTCAGTGCATCAGTGTGAGAGCTATTTTTGATGTTTATTGGTTTGGTTTGGTTTGGTTGATGTTAATTGTTATTAACTTTGTTAATTCCATGGAAAAAAAAGAGTTCAGCTTATGAGCTGATAAGTATTTTCGGGTTCGCTGTGGAGAAGCCTCAAAAGAGTTTTTCGATTAAATCAAACCGCTTAACAAACAATGCTTTACATAAACGGGAACACTCTAAATTATTATGTTCCATAAAACTAAATAATTTTTCACTGTATGCTTTGAACCTGTATACGTATACCTACCAACATTTCCCTTTTTTTTGTTTCAGGTGAGTCAATCAATCTTATTTAATCTTGTTCTTGTTCATGGTGTATGCAGCGGCATGCGCTCCACTTTTTCTTGGCGTCAACTTGAATGTAGTAAGTTTATTCATCATATACTCTGAAAACAGCACTTTATTAGCGAGGGAAAACTGTTTGAAACGCAAAGGTAAACTTTAACATAGAATTTAACTTAGAACAGCACCAGACAGACTTCGAACTAGAACAAAAATGCGGGTTAATCGCGGAAATGCATATCAAAAAGTGCGAAAAGAAAAGTTTCAAGCGTATAAGCCATAAAAACTGAAAGAAAATTCGAACTTGCCATTTCATTTGCGCTTCTGGAAAATTTCTATTCAACCAAAGTGAATGTTAAACGAATAAAAAATATACTGTAGATTATACACTGAATTAATGGCAAATGATTTCTAAAACAAAAATTTTTATTTTTCCATTATCCGCTAAAAGGTGGAACTAAACGGTTTATTCAAGGACAATGGTATTATTCATCTCCAAATGAATCATCGTATCATATTTGTTGGATTGTAGGAGAAATCTTCGGTTTGAGACGTAATTGTAATGCTGAAATTCAAATTAGCTAAGTTAAATGGTTCGACTAATACTCATCCGTTCGCTGTGTTCCTTTCGTACTTACATGATGATCATAAATATTTTCAGAAGCCTGACCTTATTCGATGAGTTTACTGCTTTTAATCTACCACTTTTTAGGCTTTTATAATCACTTTTTTGGTTAAGCGTTTTAAGTTTCTAATTCGATTAATTGTCACTTGACGGTCTCTTTGTCGATTGCTAGGCTTCCTTCTTTAATTGTTGAATCTGTTCCGGTCCGACTTCAAATATCCATATTTTCTACAAAATTACTTTAATTCAAAAGGTTATGGTTTGCTACGCAACAAATATAATCTTATATTTTAAGACTAAGAAATGAGACAATCACTTCGTAACTGTACACAGATGTAGTCACGGTTCTTTTCTCTGTGTTTTAATTCGTCCTGATGACATTATACAGATCCAGCTTCGCAACTGGATCAGCGGCGGAGGCCCTTTCCACACTGGTGAGGTCCAATGGACCGAAACATGTCTGTGGATGATGACACTGGTCGTGTTCCGAAATTGTAAGATCTCCCGCACACTGGCAACTTTTTTCAAACAACATTTTAATCACTAAATATACAACACATTGTTACTTATGATATAGCAGCGATGGCGAACCTCTGACCCGCGGGTCACCCACTGACCCACTTAGGTATTTTAAGTGACCCACGGATTAGGAGAGAAGGAAAATATGATAAGTTTTTTATTTGGTCACTTCACATCACACCTGCGATGCGCTCGCTTTATTGAGACTTGAGAGCTTTTTTTTTTGGTCACCAATAAAAATTGGCCCTGCCTGACCCACTGGTTGGCATTAAAAATAAAATACATGCAATTTTGACCCACTTGTCATAAAAGCCATCGGTATTATAGAAAACACAGTGGCCAATGTGTTGCATTTTTAGTGAATAAAAAGTTGCTTAAAAAAAGTTGCCAGTGTGCGTGGCTCTCGATTGTCTCATTTCTCAGTCTTCAGCCTTGTTTCTTCAAAATGGCATTTTACTTAGTCTTTTATTTATATTTCTGAACTTTATCAAATATTTTGGTGAGATTCAGTTTCTTAAACTAAATACGATCTTATGATATTAACTCACGCGTTGATAAGTTGCTTGTACAAATCAGTAACGTTTTGTTCCCTCTTCATTTCAGTTATCTCATTTACTCATTCAGAATCTCATTTAATTTTGGCAAGAATATTTTTTGAGAACGCCTAAACCGAAAGTATCTGATTACGCGTGTACGCGCGTGTGTTATTATCCCGGAGATAAACTTTTCCTACGCTAATTACTCGGTAAGATGCCCTCGCAGTAATTAGTTGAACCCACGAAGT
Source organism: Liometoxenus newtonarum (assembly GCA_030264535.1). Taxonomy (NCBI): domain Eukaryota; kingdom Metazoa; phylum Arthropoda; class Insecta; order Coleoptera; family Staphylinidae; genus Liometoxenus; species Liometoxenus newtonarum. The sequence continues at coordinate 15,992 of JARJEB010000780.1, forward strand.
TTCAGCGACTTTCTCAAGGGATGCTTCAGCCGTACCCTCCAAACATTTATTGGTTTTGCATATTTAAGTATAGGTATAACTAATGCATGCATATTATGAATAGGCAGGTATACTTTTTGTTGAAGTTATCAACAACAAAATATTGTTAATGGAATATGAATTTGTATTTATCGTGTGGACTTATTAAATTAGTTTAAGTTCGTTGCACTTGTGCCAAAGTCGTTGTTAATTGTTCTTTGCATAATTGCAAAGCGCCCCTTTTCCGTTATTGTCTGTTCCATTTTCGGCATTTTTGTTTTTCTTATTTTCCGCTTCGCCGACAACGAAAAACAAACCGATAAAAAACCCACCGTCAAATCGAATGCCGCAGCTAAACTCTAAACTTTTCTTATTTTTGAATTTGAATCAGATGCAACGTGAGCTATACTGTCTTGCAAATTTTTTTCTTTGCATATTATTATATCTAGATATAAGAAGATAAGAATACGCGAGGGACAGTTTATAATTCTTCGCGAAATACGATGAAAAATGGATACAATAGTGATTTCGAAATGTGATAAAATTTTCATTCCTTAATTCAAAAATATATTTCTTTTTTTCTTTATCCCGTTTTTTAAACTTCTTTTAACTTTTTGGGCATTACAGTCAAGTCCAAGTCACAAGCAAAAAAAGTTTTATTTACTTTGTGAAGGGTTTAATTTATTGCTTATTATATAAAGGACTTTTAATTTTCCAAGTTCACTTATAAATTATTTCAAATTTCGAAAAGTCACTCAGCCATATCTCTTTAATTTTTTTCTTTTCTGTAAAGACGATTGCTACGCACTACGCTGCACAATAAACTTAAAAATAATACCTGCGTTACAAATCTAAGGAATCCGCAATTAACCACCCCTGGTGGCGATTACAGGGTCCCTTAAAGAATTTAATTGCATTTTTCTCCGCTTTCTTTTACTTCTAGCTTTATTTCGTCGTCTTTTTTCACCTTCCTTTTGCCTTAAATTTGAATCGCAATTATCGGATGCGAATTATTCGCGAAGCGCGCAAACGTGTGGCTTTCACATGGAATCGGATCAGGATGCTATCAAATATATAGGGTTGAAGTGCTTTGGGCAAACACAATAAAGTGTTTTTGTCGAACGAATTCGGAACTTTTCAAAAGGAAATGCGCAAACCTCGATCACAATGCATGGAATCCGAATACGAATTCCAATACTAAAACCACCACTCGCGGCAAGCAGAGACGAGTAAACAGAATAAATAAGAGCCGATAGGTACCCCTCCATCACCATCAACCTACTCATGTACCAAAAAAAAAAACATTCGAAGACGCATTTTATTATTCCACTAACTTCAAGGTGTAAGCATTGCCACAATACGTCAAGCCAGGGCAAGGATGTTCATATTCGAATATCTACACTACAATATTTCATTGCAACTGCTGGAAGCGCGTTGTGCGGTTTTGATTAGCACATTTAACGGGCTTCGAAACTACGGCAGCGACACAATGTAGCTGGGAACGAATACGTAAATTTTATTTCAATCGAGTTATCCTTTCAAATATGCATAAGGCACTTGAAACTTTTCCCCGAACAATGTTAATAATTCCAAGCATTAAAACTACGGGCGCGAACCAAACCAACCAACCAACCAACCAACCGAACGATGTAACAAGCTTGTTCATCGCAAAACTATACCTACGGGTGCAACCGCCATAGCCAAAATAAACTTACCTAAAATTGTCTTGCTGCACGCCAAAGCCCATAGTACCGTGACTGGGATAACATACGACTTCTCAAACGATGAGCGCTCTCTAGTTCGTTAACTTTCTTATTAGGACGCTTTCTGTAAGGACCCAAAGGGCAGCGAGTAATGTTTTACCTCGTCGCGTTCCGGAAATCTGCAGCGAATTAGATTTGCCTATATGTTATCGAAAAGGGACGCTTGAATGCCAGTCGACTTCGTTTCAAATCCCGGACTCAACTTCAACGATTCCTCCCTCTTCAATCTTGTTAAAGGTCCCAATCCCAATGTCACACTTTTACGTGAGGGTCGTATCTATTCAAGTGTTAATACATCGAATGATACATGGTAACGGGATTATTGATTCCCAGGAGGAATAAATCTTTTAATGCTGCTATACTACAACAATTTAACGAATTTCGACGTCGAAGTCGAATGGGTAAATGTTATTACGACGCGGCGGTATTAGGGAGTTTCCAAACGCAATTTGTATAATAATAATGAAGATAATAATAATAATAACAATTCGTAACGGCGCAATCTGATCTGGAGAGTGGGCTCTTAAGGGCGCGATTTCCTAATGCTCACTTTTTCACTTTATATACGAACAAACAGACCAGTTTCCACAATTCTGCAGCACCACTCCACAAGCCGTTTTTATACTTATTAGAAAAACGACTTCAATTGCAGACGCGCTATCCTAATAGGAAGGAGATCGACCGATATAGCATCTTGGGTAGTTGAATTTCGCTCAGAATGTCAATATAGCGAACAAATAAACGATTCTTTTAACTGCGCACAAAATGCCGTACTCCTTTATTCCTTAATGCATGAAACAATTACCTTAATCTCAAAGATTCGTTAAATTAAGTAATTGCATCAATTTTTTTCAAATATTTCTTAACAGTTTTTCGGCTACAGCAGTTTTGTTATTTATTTTTAATTAACTATAATATAACAAAGTTGAAATTTAATTAGAAATATCAAACAAACAACTAGGCTAATTGCATTCAGACAGTCTGAGAGGTCGACGTTACTATCAAAAAGTTTCGGTTGCTTTGCAGACGAGTCAGTGTCTACAAAATGAAAATGACGAGGATGAACGACGACTATAGTAATTCTTAACGAAATGGAATATTTGCATTGCTGAAGTAAACGTGACGTGAAATAAAAATTTCTTCTTTGCGTTTTCATGGCGTGTGTTGCCCAACCACATATATAACTTATGAAAAATTGTATACCAAATTTTCACTATTAATACTCGCCAAATAAATCTAAATTTGTATACTTCACTCGCGACATATACCAATATAAATACTCGTTGCGTTGGCTTGGCGTATTTATTTTTCAAGGCTTTTGCGGTTTTTCCAGGCTGAAACTTTCGCGGATGAGAGCGCGAACTTCATACACAAGCGACGCACCGAAGCGCGCCGTGCACGTGATGTTTTTCCCTGTGTACTGGCGTGAAATTGTTGAAAATATCGTTTGTTCGTTTATATTATATTCATATACATTTATAGAGATGATTTATTTGAAATATTTGTAAAACAAGGGTCAACACTTAACCTCCTGTCGACCCGATCACGAATTTATCTATGAATATAAGCGTACGAGAGATTAGGGTCCATCGGTCGGTGCGTATAATCTTCACAATTCCCGATTTGTGCTTGCTGATAAAATTGTCCCAAACTTGCCAGATTTATACAATCAGATTATACTTTTTCAAAGAAAACGAATACATGGCACTATAATATCTGCACAAATATTGGTCGATTGTTGTTATTAATATTTTTTGTTTCTATAATACATACAGAGGCGAATTTAGCCCCGTTCAATCTAAAGTTAGCAGTCGGCCCATGAATCGATAAATAATCAAATTACGTGAATAGAAAAAGATAACGAGGAGAAACATGCTTTATAGTGTTACCGTTATGGGAAGTAGAATGAAAAGTGTCGCTCTTAAGGGTCAGGACACAGTCGTATAACTCAAAACCTTTGCGAAATCTCCATTACTCTGGGCACGAAAATCCAAGCCGGCATGATAAATAACCACGACAATGAAGGCGGAGAGATCTTGGGATCTAGTGGTTTGTCTGGAGTTGTGGTGTTGTTACGTCGCGGAGCAGTGGTGCATACCCTCATCATTCTGTCCAGCAGATTATGCACCCCAGCCATATGCACACGAGCATACAAGGACATTTTTAAATATCAATATTTATAACCTACAAATTGACGATTTATTGCGCCACGATACGACAATATTTCATTGTGCAACGACCAACAAGTCAAAAAGAATAAAATGAATCAGAAGTTGGAAGCATTCGTTTTAGATATACCCGAACGCTGCCCCATTCTTTGTCTCTGAGATGTGTGGAGACGTCGTTTTGTTTTTTTTTTAACCAGTCCTTGGGTGAATTTTTGTCCGATGTTCAAAAATACATAAAATATCTATAGATTTGGGTATATTCCCTGAAATAGTTGGTTGGTGAGTATGTTTGGTGTGTTCGACGTTTCGACGACATAAAAGATAAAACCGAACGTAAATAGCGTACCCAACCGTTGCAGTAGTTATGAAGGATCCTCTTTAATGTAACAAAAATACAACATTTGCGTCATAACGGAAAATAAATCGACGAAAAATGTACACACACAATTCTGAACATTTCGAATGCTTTTTGAATAATCATCCATCGTGGAATATATCATTTCACTTTATCGACACCATTGGGACCACCTTCAACTACATTTGCACAACAAACTTTGCCACAACATCCGCTTAACTGTCCAGTAACTGAACCCAACTGACAGTAGTGTTTATTATAGCAAACATCAAAATAGGCAAATTAGTTGATTATTACTCATGAACCAGCAAATACCTAAGTTTATCCCAAGAGACGTCTTGATCTTGCCTCAGTCAGTCGTCTCAGAAGATCACAAGGTATATAGGTACAGACAACATTTCTTGCATAATTAAACCCACTGGCAGAATATTCACTAATCACTTTTGCTGACGTCCGGCTCGGTGATGAGCATTCAAATCCTTTCCATTACATGCGCTGCTTCACCGCCAGCACTTGCACAAATTCTCGAAATGTCCGTTTTTCCGTGCAATGTATTTGATTATTCATAATCGAAGAGAGAGGAAATTAATTTCACTCGCTTTCGTAATTATTTCCGTCGATTCTTCGTCGATCGTAAGTAAGAATCTCGTTGGAGTTGATAGAGCCCGTTTGCAAATTACAACTTGAACATAACTTCACTTCTTCGATAAGATAACGTTATATATGGAACGATAAATAGCTTAACCTGAACGGCAGTATTTGTTTTTCAGACTGGGTGCGTGTTTTGGGGAACTTTTTAGTATTCGAGCCAGGCCCGAGTACTTTTATCTACACTGAGATTATCTTCTTTTGATTGATATTTTTACATAGTGCGTTGATAGGAAAAACAGATTAGAGCATTAGGGGGCATGAGCATTCTCAAAATTCATAAAAGAAGCTTTTGAGAGCACATAGGCGCCGACTTGAGGGTTGCAAGGGCCTACGTGCAACCCACGGCAACATTTATACAAGAACATAACAGATACATGCACATTCTTTTCGTGAACGGAGAAATGACATTGGGAAGTGGAGGAGAGGGGCAAAAACACAATTTTCAAAAGCCTGCGCCAATGTGTGGTCAAAACAAGATCTGTGAAGAACTTCTTTTCTTATTCGAAATCGGATAAGAAGACTTGAGAGAGAGAGAGAGAGAGAAAAAACTTTAATTTAACATTTAACAGAACTGTTGGCAATTATCGTCGTAGAGTAATCAAAGACGAAGCAATAAATTAGTTCCTTTTTTGTAAGCGGTATTAGCTTATTAATAATCCGGGGCTGGTTGGATGTACCTAAGTAAGCGCAAAGGGCGAAGACTATGAAGACGATCACGACTGCCGTACACTACCATAAAATGATGAATTGCAATAACGAGATGCAGCAACATTTTAATTATTCATCTCTCATTCTCTGTGTTTTATTATGTAGCTTACTTAATATCTACAATCTACACTTATACCTTGGATGTCTAACACTCAACTTTCCTTTATTATTCATGCGCGACTAGGATAGGATTAATAAAGTCTACGCGAAGCGAAGCACTTGGGCAAATGTAATTAGAAAATTAAACGGTGTCTGCATCAATTTTGATGATGAGGTCAGTGCAGCAATAAATTATCGGTACTTATATGTATAGATAAACTTTGATTAATAGGTATAAATTATCTAATTGATTTTTTTGAGCAATTCTGAAATTTTATTGATTTTATAATTTTTTCCATCTGTACCAGTATAACAATTCTTATCCGTTCCTGGACGTAATATTACCAACTCTGTCGAACATTTACGAAAACCTTTCGATAATCATCGGCAAATCCAAATATTTTATTCAAAGGAATATTTGCTAAAATTTTTTTGATGTAGTGTTGTAACTGGTTAATTTTCACTCTCTTCCCATCCATAAATGCAATTTCGTTTGTTATCTGCTTTAGTAGTGAGATAACCTTTTATAGTGTTGTCATACCAACGTCATGAATTTTTTCAATTTCAACTCCTTTTATTTCTATTTTAATATCTTGAAATAAAAATTTGTATGCATTTCGCGTTAAAGATACTGTAGAATATAGGTGGTGTCTGCCAGCAAGTAATATATAACTTTTCAAAGGTAAAGTACATAAATCTTGTTGCTGAATTAGAATTCGTATTTCATCATCCTTTGCGAAATTTCCAACTGTTGGTTGATGAGTATGATATTGATCTCTTATAATGTCGGTGCTGATGTTTAGCAATTCTGAATTATTTTCCCTCTGATGGTATGTTGGGAGCAATAATAGATAGACTGACATTTACTCTATAAAAATCTTCGCGTTTGTTAAAGGGAATATTCGGGTTAAAGATACTGTATATATAGGTGGTGTCTGCCCTCA
>JARJEB010000781.1:0-20004 GCA_030264535.1 Liometoxenus newtonarum
AAAACGAAAAACCAGTCATTTTTCGGCTAAAGAAAAACAGCGTGTTCTGAATATTTTTAAAGCTTATTTTATATTAGCTAATCAAGTTTTCTCTTTTCTTGTTTATAAGAATAACAAATTTGAATTTGGCGCCCTTATTAATTTTTATAGTGTAAAACTGGCCGATGCGCTTTTCATTCTGCTCATGCATAATTTTGTGAGGTGTGGCTTCACTCTGTGTGTTCGTGAAACAGATTAGAGCACATAAGTACGGACACGCACCGCACAACTTTCCGACCATATCCAATACGATTTTCTAGAACTCGTAATCGTAAAAGTAACTTTCATCGGAAAGTGGAAATTGTAGAGAAATTTAGTGAAATCAAATCGTTAATCAATGTCATGTACTTTCCGATCAAAATTAATTTTACGATCGCTGATTTCTACTAAATCGTAGTGCATTTGGTCGGAAAGTTGTGCAGTGCAAACCCGTTCTGATTTATTTAATTTCCATGACGTTTAACGTCAATTTCATTATTTGTAATAATAACTTTCATATGAATTCCGACTGTCAGCGTGTTGGAGAGTCATCCTAGCAATGCTTATATTCTATTCTTAGGCTGCTGATTGTTTTGGGATTGTTGAGCTGGTACAATATATCTTCCAAACCATTAGCCCAAGAAGTAATGTTATTTGCAAATCTTGTCAGAAATTGAAAACCCTTTCTGAGATTATATAGATAGTTCTATGCTAAAATCAATATTTAACGATTTAGACATCTTAGTGTTCAAGTAAAGGTGTCTTCCTTACTAGCCGATTTTGTTTATTTTTACTCCAGGTTCAAATGAGAGGGACAGATCCCCAGATATCTAATTTTATCTTGATCTGTTGCTTGGTTTGACCGCACTTTTGTTCACATACACACACTCATACATCAAACCAAAATGTCGATCTTGCACCCGAGGATAACGGATCTCCACGAATCAGGGGAAAATAAGACTTCGATTTTTTTCATACCTTCGGTATGTAGCCGGAAAGTAAAAAAGAAAATTTTAATGTAATAAATTTCGAACGATTAATACAAATTTTGAAATATTTTTAGGTTAAACCTTTCATACAATTTTAATTATTGCAATTTGTACTATTCAGGAAAAAAAGTGGAATTCATTATATGTATAAAATTCATGCAAATTGATACTTAATTGATGTTTAATATTAAATAATTGTTAAATTTATTGAGTTATAGTGTTTGTCTTATGGTAATGTTAAATGTTATGGACTTCCTAATTAATCTCATTATTCAGTTTCATGTAGACTTACTGACTTATATGGTGTTTGGTTGACCCACATTTCTTTTAATCTTTCTTGTATTTTCCAGTACCTTTCTGTTAGAAAGCAAGTTCTTAAGTACATACTATTTTTAGAGAAAGTTGAATTTCGAATCATACCTCGATGTGTATCAATTTAGTATGAATTCTTTGCTTGTCCTTTGGCCAGAATTTTTTTCTAATCCGTGCAAGTACATAATGAAAGAACCATCTAACAAAAGAGCTGGAATGAATAACAGTTGTCTGTAAAGCTATTCGCTGTCAAAATATTAATTTGCCTATAACTGGCTAAATAATGATTTTAGACAATAACAAAAAAATAAGTTCTTGAAGCATTTCTCTACATTTCAATTCCTATAATATTTTTTCGTGGGATACGTATTTTCTGAGATATTAATTCTTAAAATTTCAAATCAGTAACAATCACAAAAGAATTAAAATATAACATCCTAAACACCCAAAATACAGGATCTTTCAAATATTTTTCATTATTTTTAATTTATTTTAGATATAAGTAAAATTAATCTGTACGGACTCGCACCGCACAACTTTCCTACCAAATAAATTACGATTTCGTATCGTGAAAATGATTTTGATCGGGAAGTGGAAATGACATTGTACAATTTCCACTTTATAATCAACATTAGTCAGACGATCAGCGACTTCTACGGTATCGGTGCGAGTCCGTACCGATTTATTTCTGTTAGTTTCCTATCAGTAATAATTTTCAACATTAACATAAAGAATTTAGGTGTCCTAAATGTAAAAGCCACTAAATATTCAGTAAAGAAAATAATCTAATTGATTGTACTTTCTAGTAAATTTACCAATTAAGAAAGAAATTATAGCAGAAAGAAGAATCACGATGCAGGTGGCAACAACAATCGATGGTGATAATGGCATGGTAGTCAAAAGATTAAGTGTCCCCATAGGTTTAGAAGAATTGATGGAAAGTTTGACGAAGCAAGTGTTGATAAAAAAACCAAAGGATTTATATTCATTCGCATCGCAACATTTTGCTCATTTAGTTGCTATACGAGGTAAACAAACTTTATATACTATTCATAGTTTATGATAAGTGGTACTGTGAATTTAGATGGCGGTGCCGGGACTTATCGGAAGAATCAAATCAAAAAATTAGTTGTTGTGGCTTTTATACGTTGAATGTGAGTTTATTGAGCAGAGGCAAGGTTCATTGCTTTTACTTCATAATCAATATATACCCTCTTTATATCCGAAAAGCTATACGAATTACATACACTTAGCATACTTTTTCATACATTTTCATTATTGAATAAACAAGTTAATTTGCAATAGTTACAATGAATTTTTGGAATTGAGTATTAATTAAAAATTATTAAAATAAGTTTAAATTATTTTACAGAAAATTTAAATAAAACAACCGACACACAACCATCAACTTCTACTAATGAAAATATTGTAGAATCAAAGAAAGCATTGAAAATTAAATCTGCAACTGCTGCAACAAAATTTAATAAATTACCTACACCCATCGTATTCACCAACTCCAAAACGGTGCAATCAGTTTGCACACCTAAACTTTTTCAATCTGAGACCAATAAAATAAAATCTCGTTCCCATGAATCTGATGTAACACCACGAAATGTGCACGACACTAAAACTAAAACCAGAGTATCCTCCCCATCTAAAGTGTCCCCCCTTTTTAAACGAGTCAACAAAGAACGAGCCAAGTGGAAGAAACAAGAAATTACTCCAGTTAAAAAAACACCGAGAGAAAATCTTTATCAGCGATATGCGAAAAATAATTCAAAAGAAAATGCAACTAAGATTGCTGAAAACAACGAAAAAGGTAGAAGTCGCCGCAAAGCAACTGACGTTACACCTAAAGATACGCCTAGGACAAGACGTGACGCAACTAGGAAACCTTTGGAAACCCGGACCACTCCAAGAACAAAGAGTACGGATAGTACTTCCAGTAGTATTTCGGTTCATGGAAAAAGCATTAACAAGTCAAATGAAAGGAATGAAAGGGTTTCAAAGAATAGTAAGAATATTGCAAAAGTTGCGCCTGTTTCTGGTACAATTGCAGTTGCAAATTCTTCATCCGTTGGTGTTTTGGCAAAGGAAAGTAGCAAAGAAAGTGATGATAGTGAGTTGAAAGAGATATCGCGTCAAATTGATTCAACAACTGCAACGGAATCCTGTTTGTTAAGTGACAGAAGTGATAAGACTAATAAGTCGGACAGATCACAATGGTCTGAAAAAATTGATGGTACTACTGGAACAGAAACAGTTGAAGATGAAGAAGCAAAAGAAACTGTTTCGGGTTCGATTGTACTAGACGCTGTTGAAGGACCAATAAGTGATATTGCTGAACAATCTCTTGTTGAAGAACGTTCAATAACAACTTCTGTTTCCGAGGTTGCTACTGATGGAACCATTGCAGAAAGTCTTGAGAGTGGAAAGGGGGATGAAGAAGGACTGTCATTAGAAACAATTCAAGAAGAAAGTAAAGATTCAAAAGGTGAAGATCAACAGAACCAAAGTGTTTCTCACATTGAACAGAAAATTACTATCAAAACTAGTAAGAACAAAGGAGGGGATTCATTAGGTGATGTTTCGTATGAGGAAAGTGTAGAAAAAAATACTGATAACACAATAAAAGTTGTAAAGAGCAAAGAAGATGAAGCGGTTAGAATACTTACTAATACTGAAAAAATTGAAGCGCCTCAAGGTCATCAATCCAAACTGCAATTGCTTGATGAAAATGTAAAAGTTATTTTAGTAATTGCTGATGAAGATGAAGGTATAGTGAGAAATGCAGAAAACATGGTGAGAATTCCTGAAAGTCTTGACAGTGGAAAAGGGGATGAGGATGCTGACGAAGGACTGTCATTAAAAACAATTCAAGAAGATAGTAAAGATTCAAAAGGTGAAGATCAACTGAACGAAAGTGGTTCTAACATGGAACACAAAATTATTATCAAAACTAGTACGAACAAAGGAGGGGAAACATTAAGTGATGTTTTGTATGAAGAAAGTGTGGAAGAAAATACTGATAACTCAATAAAAGTTATAAACAGCAAAGAAAATGAAGCGGTTAGAATAATTACTAATGCTAAAAAAATTAAAGCACCTCATTCTAAACCGGATTTGTTTAATGAAAATATAAAAGATATTTTAGTAATTGCTGAGGCACATGAACATTTAGCAAATAAGGAATCAGTAGAGACAATGCAACTGGATGAAAATAATCTAATTGTGCCTATATCCACCCAAAGTGATGAAGTAATAACTGTTGAAGGTAAACCAATGAACATTGAAGATGGTGAAGAATTGTGCGTCGTGATAGATGCAGATGCAAAAATTGGTATTAAATCTGAAACTCATGCAGATGATATAATTGAAGAACAACTTAAACAATTAAAAGAACTAGAAATCAACCATAAAGCTTACAAAATTAGTTCTCTAACAACAACTAATAGCGCTATGTCAACTGAAGCAATAAGACAAATCGAAGAAGGACCTGTTAATATAAATAATGATGGGAAAAACGTGGATGATAAAGTCCGTGAAAATTATAAGTCAAAAGAAATTGGAACTACAAATTTGAGAAATAATGTATCTGAAGATAAAGACAGGAAGGCTACTGATAATTGTAAAATTGAAAATTCGACAAATAATTTTGGTGGTGAAGATATCTCAAAACAGGGACAAGAAGCAGAACAGGTAACTTTACGATTTACTGAAAGCATTTCGGGATTAGAAACTCAGCTGGAAGAAGAAAAGCATGAAGCTATAAATGAAAGTAACAAACTTATAAGCGAGGATGATAATGTTGAAAAAAATAATGAAGCTATTCGGGTTGAAGCTGAAATAAGTGATATTAAACAATCCATATCAATATCAAATAAAGAAGAAAATATCGAAACTATCCCAACGAAAGTATTTGCTGATTTATCAGCTTCTGCACTGACAAGAGAAACTACTGATACTGGACTAAATCAAGCTACGACATTGCTTGAAGGTGTTGCTCCATTATTAGAAGAATTTTTGAAAATTGAGCAAAATCAAAGCTCTGTTGCTGATAATTTGGAAAACGCATCAAGTGAAGCACCACTCACAGATCAAAATTCGAAAATAGGGGATTCCGTTGCTGAAATTGATGTCTCGTATTCTAATCCGGAAAAACTTGATGATGACGGACCACTAAGTCTTGAAGACGTTTCCAAATATCTTAGCAAACAAATAGATGATATTAATGAAGCTGAAGAAGAAAAAATTGATCCAATTTCAATTGTTAAGACATTTATATACACTGAACGAGAAATGTACGTCCCACATGGCATTGACCTTACCAAACAAACAAAATCGCCTATTTTTGGAGATAGCATGGAACCGAATATATCTAAGTTGGAAACTCTTGAAAATCATTCACTCAATTCAGCCGCCAAGAAAATCCAATCTGTGTGGCGGGGCCATAAAGCGCGCAAGGACTACAAACAGGTAACAGTTTAAGAGAAAAATTCACAATTCGCATCTCATTAGTAATAGTTAATTAGTTACTGACAGCACTGTAAATGCAGACCATCATTTCAACTAACAAAATATATCCATCCATTCAAATCGATTAGGCTTTACATAGAATCAATATATTTCGCTCACCTTGCCAGACAAACCAAACTACATAATTGTTGAGGCATGAAAGTCATTCTGATATTGTTTTCTGTTTAAGATCAAAAACGATGAAAAAGGCGATGAGCAGAAAGAAACTAAACAAAGAGCAGACGGGCAGATGGTGGCTTCGTTGAATAGGAGGGATGAATTATTTAAAGCTGCAACCGCAATTCAGTCGTTTGCTAAAGGCTATTTAGTTCGAAAGCAATTGAAGTTGGGTAAAGCTGCAAGAGAAACAAACCAAGCCAAGAATGGCAATGAAGATGACGCAAATAGACAACTGAAGGTCGTAAACGAAGAAAATGAACAATCAATTAGCGATGATTCAAACAAAAACGAACGTGTTGGAGTTATAGCAGGTGGAGAGCTTGCTAATCCGGTATCAAAAAATCAGTTCCAATACAAGATGATTGAAGGGAATGAGAAAAACGACGAGACAAATATACTTAAAGAAAGTGATACATTTTTTAAAGCGGCATCTGTAATTCAAGCATTTGTCAAAGGTCATTTAGTTCGAAAACAAATAAAATTGGGTATAGTGAAAAGGATAAGTCAACAAGAAAATAATGACGATAAAGGTAGTGATCAAAATGATGATGTTTCCAATTATAGCGAGCACGTTAAAGAAACTGTGGTAAAAGGAGATAGAGTTATTTCTGAATCAAAAATTCAGGAACAATTCACTGGATACGCTGAATTGATTGAAGGAAAAGAGAAAACTGTTGCGGCAAATGAACATAAATACGATTTCTTCATTAAAGCCGCTTCTGTAATACAAGCGTTTGTAAGAGGCCATTTAGTTCGAAAACAGTTGAAATTGGGACAATTGAGTAGAGGAAAGAGGAATACTGAACAAAATAAAAATGGTTTTAACGTACAAGCTGGAGTTAATGATAAAAACACAGAAAGATCTATTGCAGATATTAATGTATTGGAACTAAAAGTAGGTGAAGTTCAAGATCTGACTGGACATAATGAAAACCAGGTAATTCCAGATTTCCAAGAAGAAAACATACAAGTAAGTGAGGAAGTGTATAATAAGATTACAGAGAGTATTGATCAAGAAATCAATGAAGTTTTGGAAAAGCTGGAAAGAGTATCAATACCCGACGAGGAACCGGCAGTGATTGGAAAAGAAATGTCGAAGATTAGGAGTTCGATTGATTATGACAACGAACTAAAAGAAAATCAAATGGAATATTCAGGTAACAATGAATTAACAAAGAAAAATGTTGAACAAAATAAAGATGTTGAGGATCCTAAAAAAATACCAGTTAAGTTGACAACTTCAAACGAATCTATTCCAACAAAAAACGAAGATAATCGTGGAGTAAATAATAAAGTTGAAAACTTTATAGCAATGACTCAAAGTTTTGTTGACTACGAAAAAGAAAATTACATTCCCTCACCTTCATTAAATATTAAACCTGTTCCTAAGATTGGTGAACCTGCAATTAATGAACTGATTGAAGAAGAAATGCAGGAATTGTCTATAAGTACAAAAGCTGACAATGAGAAGATAGAACAAAAATTTATAGCTGGGGCAGTTGGTGCAGTAGGCGGGTTTATGACTTCCCAGTTGACTAATATAAAGAATTTAATTTCTTCGGGTTCAAAAAAAGAACCAGATGACGAAAAGCATGAAGCAGGTTCGCTTGAATCTATTGAAGAAACTGCTTCTGATGATCCCACTAAAGAAAGATTTGATAAACTAAGATTGAAATTAGATGAAGTTGTTGATTCTACAAAAGTAGTTAAGGAAATGAAAACTTACGAAAATGTAGATACCACAGAAGGAACTACAGATGAAGGTGGCAGTTCAGGAGATGTTGAAGAACTAAAACAGAAACAAAGAGTGGATGATGCGCATGAAATTCTGAATCGAGTTTCGGACACAAAAGAACAAATTTTCATAACAGCCGAACATATTTCAAACATTACCTGCAAGGCGCAAAAGGAAGAATATGATGGCGTTTTGTATGATGTAAATGATAGCGTAAATCCGTTTTCGGAATCACAAAAAGAAGTTACAGATAAATTAAATGATAGCGATGCCAATGATGGTTTTCAAGAAAATACTGCTGATGTGCGAGACCAAGTTGCAGAAAATCATAAACCAGTTTCGGCTACTGTTAAAGCAATCTCTGATGTTGGTACTGGAGCACATAAAGATAGTGAAATAACTTTCAAAGAGTTTTCTGATAATATTAATTATGCAGAAAATAATATTCAATTTGCAAATAATATTCTCGAAGTAGTAGCACAATCTGATAGAGCAGTAACTGACATTACTAACGATGTTTCTGATGTTGCTTCTGGAGCACATGACAATATTGTAGATAATATCAAAAACATTGAAAATAATAATATCCGGCAAGATAATAACCTAGAAGATCAAGTTTCAGATACGATCATGGAAACAGTTTCAGAAGATGATAGGGTCGTTTCAGAAACTATGGAAGGTAATTCTGCAGAAGTCCATGGAGATATCACACAAAATTTGAAAGACTTTGCTCGTAATATTAATACTGAAACAATTGATATACTGAAAAACATTCCAGTATTGGAAGATCAAGTTTCAGATTCGGTAATTGAAAAAGTTTTAGAAGCTAACCGGGTTGTTTTGGAAGCTACGGATGATATTTCTGATGTTGCTACCGCTTCTAATGATAATACACATAATATGAAAAATATTTCTATTAATATTAATAATGAAACAAAAGATATCCAGAATAACACACAAGGAATTGACGATCAAGTTTTAGAAACAGTTGCAGAAACTACCGAAGCTGTTTCTGATGTAGCTACTGCAGCACATAATTTGAATGACATTTCAAATAATGAACCATCTGATATCCACGAAGACATTCAAGGACTAGCAAATAAAGATACTAAAACAATTGATATTCAGAAAAACATTCAAGTATTAGAAGATCAAGTTTTAGATTCGATAATTAAAAAAGTTGTAGAAAGTGACAGTGTCGTTTTGGAAACTACGGAAGATATTTTTGATGTTGCTACCGCGGTTAATGAAGATATTACACATAATATGAAAAACATTTCTATTAATATTAATAATGAAACAAAAGATATCCAGAAAAACATCCAGGGAACTGAGGATCAAGTTTTAAAAACAATTGGAGAAGGTGATGGGGTCTTTTCAGAAACTATTGAAGCTCTTTCTGATCTTGCAACTGCAGCACATGATTTGAAGGACATTTCTCATAACGAACCGCCTGATATCCTGGAAGACACTCAAGGACCAGCAAATAAAGATACTAAAACAATTGATATCCAGGAAAACATTCAAGTATTGGAAGATCAAGTTTTCGATTCGGTAATTGAAAAAGTTGTAGAGGGTGACATGGTTGTTTTGGAAGCTACGAAAAATATTTCTAGTGTTGCTGCCGCGGTTAATGAAGATATTACACATAATATGAAAAACATTTCTAATAACACTAATAATGAAACAAATATTATCCAGAGGAACACCCAAGCAATTGAGGATCAAGTTTTAGAAACATTTGCAGAAGGGGATGGGGTCGTTTCAAAAAATATCAAAGCTCTTTCTGATGTTATTACTGCAGCACATAATTTGAAAGACATTTCTACTAAGAAGGACATTCAAGGACTAGCAAATAAAGTTTCGGATACTTTAATTGAAAAAGCGGAAGACGCTGATAGATTTACGTCGGAAACTACTAGAGATGATTCCAACAAAAACATTCAAGAAGTAGAAGTTCATTTTCTAAATACAGCTATAGATACAGTTTATCCTGATGCTAAAGATGTTTCTAATTTTGATATTGTTACCTCGGCTAATGAAGACAATACACATAATATGAAAAACATTTCTACTAATATTAATAATGAAACAAATGATATCCAAAAAAGCACCCAAGGAATTGAGGATCAAGACATTCAAGGACTAGCAAATAAAGTTTCAGATACTGTAATTGAAACAGCAGAAGAAGCTGATAGATTTGTTTCGGAAACTACTGGACACGTTTCCAACAAAAACACCCAAGAAGTAGAACATCAAGTTCTAAATACCGTTGTACAAACAGTTTCTGGAGCAGATCCTGCTAAAGATGTTTCTAATTTTATTACTGTGGGACATACTGGTAATGGAGAGCATTTGAAAGAGGATAATAATACTATTAATGAAACAAGTGATGTCAAGGAAAACGTTCATAAACTAATTTGTAATACCGATAAATCTGTTTTTGAGATTGTCATGGAGACACATGAAGATGTTACAAAGAATTTGGATGAGGTTTCCTACAATATTGATAGTCATGCAGATGATATCATAGGAAATCATCAAAAAGTTGAGCAGCTTGAAGGGTCTGAAATTTTTAATGTACTGACCGGTACAGGTCAAGATGTTTCTAATGTTTTTACTGAGGCATGTATAGATGTTAAAGACAATATGAAAGAGTTATCTGAAACTGCAGAATATTATGTTAAAGAAATGTCCATTGTTACTGCTGGGGCACACGAAGATGTGAATGTTAATGTAATTGATATTCCTAATAGTATTGATGATGCTAGAAATCATATCAAAAATCTGCATGAAGTTGTTCAAAATGTTAAAGATGAAGCTGAAAATTCTGTCATCGAAACAGTAGTAGAAGCTAAAGGTATTTCCGATATTGCTATTGATACACACGACGGCATCAAAGGTAATTTAAAAGTTACATCCAATAATAACGTTGGTGATATAAATAATGATATTAAAGAAAATCTTGAAGAAGATGCTATAAATCTTGGTGAGACTAATGATACACGAAATATGACACTTCCAAAATTTCAAGAAAATACTAATTCTGAAGTTAACAATTTGGATAATAAAATTGAAGATGGTGTCGATGATTTAAAGATAATTAAAGAAACACATGACACCTACGAAAGACAATCAAACAATGCCAAGGATCAACTACATGATATTGAAGATGGTGCTGGAAAAGGTATTAAAGGTGAAATTATTAAAAAGGTTGAAGAATCGACTGAGTTAATTCAAACTACAGCAGACTCATTACCCAATATTCTAGAGGAAAATACCCATGAACCGAATATAGTGAAAGAAGTGATATCTGACTGCATTGTTCAAAATTTTGGAAACATTTCGGAATCTGGCCGTAGCAATCCTACTAGCGTTACAGACGATATCAAGCAAGTTGAAGATAACATCACATTTCAAACCAAAAAAAAGGTAGCATCCAAAGAAAATCAAAAGGAAGTTAGAACCGACATAAATCAAGATGGCCAAGAAGATAAAATTGAAATAATTGCAGAGAAAAACAAATTTGAAGCAAATATTACAAATGAACAAGACACTTCGAAGACTCAAGAACCTGGTGGATCAGAAATACAGAAATGTAAGGTTACATTAATTGGGGTTATTTCCCCAACCTTAGTAGGTACTATTAACGATTTAAAAGAAATTGATGAAATGGAAGCCGAAACTAAAGAGGAGAGGAAAGAAGAAGATTCCAATGCGAAATTCGAACCATCAGCTCCTCTATTATTTAATCATTCAACACATAATTCAATTGAAGAGGAACAACCTCCTCCGGAAATGAAAGAAGTTGACGAATTAAAAGAGCCGCACGTTGATATCTTAATAATTAATGATGAATATTCCAGTTTAAGTCCAATCGAAGATGAGGATGATATGGAATCGCAAAAGTTAATTAACGAAATAAAAGAAGAATTGAACAATATCAAAACAATAATTGAAGACGACGAACATAATTATGATAATGAAGAGGAACTTGATAATGAAAAGGAGATCAAAATTATAGAAGTTGAAAAAGAAAAAATTGAAGGAAATGGAAAACCAATAGAAGAAGTTAAATCAAGGAAAAAACGAGAAACTGGTGACATAGTAGAAGAGCAAGAGACGAAAGAACAAGTTCGTAATGAGCCTATTGAAAATGAACATTCGGTTTCGCATGAGAAAGACAAATTAGAGGTAATTGATAAAATTGATGAAAAGCTTGGAAGATTGATCAGTAACGATTCATCAACTTCATTGGATTCTTTGGCAACAGTAATACTTACAGAAGATTTAAATAAATTTAAAGAAATGAAGGGTAATAACGAAAAATTTATAAATTGTAATAAAGACCATAATAAAAATGAAAATTTCGTTAAAGGTGCAAATGAAGAGAAATCAGAGGTAACATTAACAAAAAATGGTCGTGTTGAAGAACTAGCAACATTGTTAAATATGGACGTAGTCGAGAAAATTGAAGAAAAAACTTTAAAAACTGATGAAAAAGAAGAAGTAGAAGTAAAACAAGACGATCTTGAGGAAGGTCATGCCGAAGAGGATAAGACAAATGCCTCTTTTCTGTTATTTAACGAAAAGACAACAGATGATAGTAAAAATTTCATTGAACTAAATGAAGAAATATCTAATAATAATGTGAATGAAAATTCTCAAATTGATAAAGTTCATACTGTAATGTTTATCGATGCTTCAAAACTTGATAATAACAATGGAAGTGATATCAAATTCCTTACTGGTTTCATTAACGCAGCGACAAAAATACAAAGCATATATCGTGGTTTCAGAGTGCGAAGTAAGCAGAACAAAGAAACAGAGTTAAACGAAAGGAATCTCGAAATTCAAGAAAGTTTTGAACAGGAATCGATTGTTAATTCCGGAAATGCAA
Organism: Liometoxenus newtonarum; assembly: GCA_030264535.1. Classification (NCBI taxonomy): domain Eukaryota; kingdom Metazoa; phylum Arthropoda; class Insecta; order Coleoptera; family Staphylinidae; genus Liometoxenus; species Liometoxenus newtonarum. Next base: position 12,650 of record JARJEB010000781.1, read on the forward strand.
ATAATTGTGGATGTGAAAGTGAGAGAAGTCATGAAGTTATTATACAAGAAGATGCTGAATATGAAGGATCAAAGGATGAAATTATTGTTATGCGTGAAGAAGAGGTAACACATCATGAAGAAACAAAATTGAAGAAAACTGAATACAAAAGTGAAGAAAAGAAGAATCCTACTTTGGGACAATTTCTAAGATCCATTTCAGAAATTCCCAAAGAAGCCACTGCAGAACTAACTAATATTTCAAAAGAGAATCAATATAATAAAGAAAATAAAGAGACAGCTGAAACTATTACGAATCCTAATGATAAAGAAACGAAAAAACTGAAAGAAAAATCTGAAGAAATAGAAGCATCGGTAAAAAGTTCTATTGAGGAATTGGAGAATATGAGTAGACAGATCGACATTGAAAATGGGACTCCGTTAGAACCATTTTACTTGCATGATCCTAATATGGAAAAAGATAATCCAATTGCAGAAGCAATAAAGTTAACTTCAGAATTGACTAATCAGGAAGCCAGCATTGGTTTATTACATTCCGGGGAGTTTCATGATTCCGTGCCGATTGTTGATTTGTATGACAAGCCTCAAATTGGTGAAAAATTGTTACATTCAAGTGAAATGCACGATTTAGTTCCTATGATCGATACTCAGGAAAATGATGTTGAGTCAACGCCACCAGGTCAAGTATTTGTCATCATAGTAAGTCTCATCTCTTAAAGTCATTTTCTCACTCATTTATTTATATCCTTTCTAGGTTTTATATTCGGCTGTTCTCATTTTCTTATTAATTTAACCAAATTACGCGATATTTATAGAATTATTTAGTTTGAAGTATATTTATTTTTTAAACAAAAATTTAGAGTGCGGTGCAAATATTTAATTGAAATATTGATTTACTTTAGTTTAAAAATCAAAATTTCCTTATTTTATACCCATAAATGGTAACAGGACGACTGGGGACATTGGACAATTGGGGCCGTTCACAACTGAGGCCGCGACAACTGGGGCTTGGCACAATTCGGGCTCTTGACAACTGGGGCGATGTTGGTCTTACGGTACGTAGGTTCAGACCCTACTGGGGTTAGCAGGAGGGGTAGTGCCAGAACACAAACGTACTTTGGTTTCAGCGTACTTGGCTTTAACCTAACGGTAAGGAGGTTAGGCCCCAGTTGTCAAGGGCCCGAATTGTGCCAAGCCCCAGTTGTCGCGGCCCCAATTGTGAACGGCCCCAATTGTCCCATTGCCCAGACTTCATGGAACCATATAAATATATTAAACTTCAACTTTTTGAAAGGAATTATGATAAATTAATTATTTTTAGTACAAAAGGTTTGATTTAAAGCCAAATCTCAGAAGTTACTTATACATAGATTCTTTTTTAACAGTTTTTATTGTATAATTTGTTTCAGTTTTGCACATACAGCTTCTCATTTAGAATATAATTAAATAAATTTTACGAAAATTGCCAACACGACATTCCCAACTATAAAAATTCTGAACTTTGTTTTCAAAATTTTAGCAGGTGTTGAAAAACCAGTGACCACACTCATTAACGAACCTACAGCAGTGCCAGATGCGTCGCCTACGTCAGATGGCGTCGTCGTTTCCGTGTTGGTGTTGGCGGACAAAACAACCGATAGCACGGGCGTCGTACTTAAAAGAGCGCACGCGTCGCTTAACGAAGATGATTTTACGCACGACCACGACGACGATATCACAAAGTCGACAGGCGCATCAGAATCCTTCTCAGACGAATCGATTCCATCAGTCTCTATTACGAACGTTGGCAAGGACGGTTCCCCGCGATCAATTCATATTAATACAAAAACGAGCAAAGATAAAAATTCAGAAGGAGGCGAAGAAAAAGAAAACAAGGAAAAAGTTGACTCAATTAAGAATTCTAAAAGTACGGGAAGCTTTTCTGGTGTTGGAAGAACAGTCGCCGAACAAGGGGATTTCGAAACGTCTTCCGAAGACGTTGAATTTGGTGGAATCACGGGGGCAAATATTTCAGGTGAAGAAAAATCAGTCGAACGAGATTCTGCTATGGATACGAAAAGAAACAACGCCACCATTGCGGAGAAGAATACGGAAACACAAGCGGCTACCAAAATACAGGCCAGTTTTCGTGGTTATCAAGTAAGGAAACAGATGCAAAAACCTAAAGTGAGTAAAGACATTTAATTAACTACATTCTAATTACTGCTAAACTTTTTGAAATTTAATAAAACAGGAATTTGTTAAATATCTACATTTCATTCAATTAGAATAAGTAATAAATTTATCGAAACCAATATTTAAAGGATGAAAATGTGTAATACGGGGTGCGGGTCCAATCACTAACTACTAACTAGCTAAAAAATTCCAAATCAATTAAGATTTTTTTATTTTTAAAAATTACGTAATAGTATGAAAATATTACAATTTTGGAAAAATTTATTTATTGTTTATTTTTATTGTTGTTTCGGACCCTTGCAGTGTGGCCTGAGAATGTGACCAGGATGTCACGAAACGAGTCGCATTGTTATTCAACTATTAAAATTGTGATACCAAGTATTATTAACTCATTTACTTATTACAATTTTTATTTGAAACGTCTTTGGTAACATTTTTGTTCACTTTACTTTTAGAGTTAAATATCAGTAGTCTCCATGTTACTGACAATTTATTACAGATTTGATAGATCAAATATATTACATAAGAGTCATTTTAATAATTTATTAGATTCCTTATTACAAACAGATCTTCAAATGGTGGCCTGGCTGGCAAACATGCAGTAAAATTGAAAATATGGAAAATTAAATAAAATGAATATAAAAATAAATAAATAATAAATGCACTTCCTTGAACTGATTTGCTGAACCTAACAAAGAAATATATAAAAACTCTCAAACGACTGATTTCATGCGTAGTTATCCATTAATCAAACTTTAATTTAATAAAGTGTTATCCAAATTTTATTGCATTGTCATTTATCAAGATTGGTATTTTGCTTTGCATTTTCGATTTTTGAACTTAAAGGTTTAAAAAAAGAATAATCAGCTCATTGAAAAACCTTTCAAAAATGTTCTAATGTACACGGCGTTTCAAAAAAAAAACCAAATGATTAAATAATTATGATAAGTAGAGACTATTTAGAAAGTGTGGTATCATCTGTATCACGCCTTTTCATTGATAAAACACAAGAATCACAAAAACTTTTATAGAAAACTATTTTTTTCTATATTTAATTGTTTAGCAATTTTTCTCTAGATTTAGATTGGTCAACCACCCTGTTTATTGAAAATATTAAAATAATTTCCAATGTAGAGAAATTGACCAATCAAACATTAGTTAATCAGTTTATCTCATTGCACTGTTGTATCGCTGCTGCTGCTGCTGCTGCTGTGTGTGTGTGTGTGTGTGTGTGTGTGTGTGTGTGTGTGTGTGCGCGCGCGCGCGCGCCATGACTCACACCGCACAACTTTCCGAGCAGATAAACTGGTAAACCGTATCTCAGATCGTGAAACGAACATTGATTGTCGGGAAGTTGTGCAAGTTTATTTTACGTGATTACATATCTTTCCTAACCTTCGGTATGGTCGGAAAGTAAAAAGATTCATTTACTTTATGTCCCGTAACAAGTTTTAAATTCGATGAAAAATTGTTGATGCTGACAATTTCTCTTAAAGTGAATAAATTGGAAAACAAGTTTTGTTTTTGCAGTTAAAATAAATAGAATGTTTATTAAGTTTCGTGGACAACATAACCTTTTCAATATGATAAATATAATTGGTAGCAAAATAGTAAGGTAGTTTATAAATATATCTTCCATTTTTAGCTAATGAGAGGGTTCTAATTTAATAAATATTAGGGTTTGACATACTTTCATGAAAAGTGCATCTGCACGTGCTCCTGTTTAATCGCAATTTCAAGTATAAAAGTTTGAGGGTAACGCAAGCCCAAGCATGCAATTTGATGCAATGTTAATGTTTTGAGGCCTGAAATAATTACGTGTGTTTTGTATATGTATAAAGTGAAGATAAACTGGTAACGAACTAACTTCACATATGTTCATGCACGTCCATTTCATATATCTATTTAAATCCGTGCACTAAAAATAAATCAAATCTGCCAGGCAATTTACATAGTTTATGGAGTTTTTAGTGTAATAGCACACGAAGCTATCGTCGAGGTGGTATTGCAACAAAAATACAACATTTTCAAGGGTAGCATACCAGCAAACATATTGCTTAACATTCGGAACTATATGGCATAACATATTTTGTGTAAATGTTTCATTAAAAATATGCAAATTTTATATGTATAAAAATACGTCAAAGTCAAACAAGAAGGCAAACGGATTATTGCAAAATTCAATACTCTTTGATCTTTGTGTTTCATCATGTTTAGTAAAATTAAATTTTCAACAGAACAATGGGAATTTCGGAAAATATTAGCTGATTATAAAAGTTTTCAACCAAAGTTTGAATAAAATTTTGTTTTAAGAGAAATTATTTTGTATGATACAGGGAAGTTTGCAGAAAAATTGCAATTGGCACTTTTAACATAAGAAAAAAATTTTAACGAATGGCTGAGAAAGAATTTCGGACGAAAAATTGTATTAAAATTAGTTTCCGTATAAACCTAACACGTAGATTATTATGCAAATTTGGTTAAAAAATGTTGCAAACTCTAATAGTGTAAAACAAGTTTTAGAATTACCTTTATTTTTGAGATGGGACAGGCTAGCAACTTATCTGTGACCTGTGAATCCTGTGACGAAAACCCTATATATCACAGATAAATATAGTCCTTCTAAGCAAACATTCGAATTCTGAACATAAAACTTATGTTGAGTAATTAAAAGGTTAAACATCACCGTAGTTAATAGTTATTTAATACCTATTTCCTACACTGATGTGAATTATGATATACACTTCACCGAAATCTTGTAATTTTATTATTGAATGTCCCCGACAAAATTACATTCAGCGATTGGATTCAACAAATTTACCGCCGAAATGTTTAATTTAGTTCACATATTTTCCGGGGCTCATTTTTGCTTAGAAGCGCTGCAAGTTTTTCATAAACCAAGCTAAGGAACTTAAATATTTTGAATAAATGCGTAATTGGGTTATTTTTACTTTCCGACCATCCCAAGGTATATATGGTAAGGAAATATATGTAATCGGTCAAAATTTCGAAGTCGAGTTTTTGGACGGATCTCCACGAATCTCGCTTTCCTGAGGCTGAAAAATTGTTTTTTTGAGAATGCGCGCGTGTGTGTCTCCCTGTGTATGAACAAAATTCCGAGCAAACCAAACAACGTAACGGGATGAAATTTGGAATGTGAACAAATATCCTCCTAACTAGAGCCAGGTGTAAAAATAAATAAAATCGGTCGGTATAGCAGGGTGTTATTCGCTGTCAAAATATTAATTTGCGTATAACTACCTAAATATTGATTATAAATAAAAACACAAAATATATTCTTGTAGAGATTTTCAGTTTCTACAATTCAATCCCTATACCTTTTTTCGTAGGATGGTTAGTTTGTTAGATAAAAAATAATAATTACAAAACCGTGATAATAGTAATAGACCCGTAAGACTATAGCGACGCCCTAACTCATTAACTCCTAATTAACAGTGGAGGCAAGTGGAAGTAGATGAAGATAGTTATAAACGGAATAGGTAATATACAGGGTGTTTTAATATGCAATATACAGAGTGTGCGAAATATAATATGTCTAGAATTTCAAAATTCAAATCAAATACGATGTACACAGTGTGTTCGACATGAAATAGGAGACATATTGAAATAAACGGAATACAGGGTGTTCCAAATATGATTTATGCACTGCACAACTTTTTTCATTTCTTTTACATATAACATAAATAGCACCTCACAACTTTCCGACCATACACACTACGATTTCGTAGAAGTCAACGATCGTAAAACTAATTTTGATCAGAAAGTGGAAATGAGATTGATTACGTTTTGATATCACTAAATTTCTGTGCAATTTCCACTTTCCGATCAAAATTTCTTTTACGATCGACGAGTTCTGGTGGGCGGTGCGAATTTAACTCACCGATTTTTTGTGTTGTATTTTGTGCCCTACTTATGCATGTTGGTATGTTGTGTGATTATTCATTAAAATGTTTGCTTGTTTAATGATTTGCTTTAAGTGCAGTTGTACGTTCAGTTCAAACACCAATTGACACCATTTATAAAATAATTTTCAATTTCAAGTAACCAAGTATAATTTATAAGAGCATACCCTACTCATGCAATTTATTTAATGCATTAACACTATTAATAATTCATTTGAATGCCATAAAACATTTAAATACATTGCGTCTACATGATTGTAAGATAAAGTCTCTTCAACATAGACATGTCGAAGTTAATAAATTATCGAATGATTACTGTTGACACAAAATACATCTGAATTTGAATGACGTAAACGAGAGCTCCAAACTTCACACTTGGAATGTAAAATAAAAATAGCATTTCATTTCATGTTCTTGGTTTGATTTTGACTTATGAATCCAATATTGAATGGGAGCATGCATTTGTCAATAAATATTTAACATAGAAAACTATGCACTTAATAAGTTACAGTTAGCTAGAAAATTGACAGTTGTTCATATCCGACTGGAAATTCAAGCTACTGTGAAGCAAAAATGAAAAGTAATGCTAAAGCATTACTTAGCATACCATAGCATACCATACCATACCTGGTATGGTATGCTACGGTAATAAATCCAAACAATTTTGAAATTAACATTTCAGTCTAATTTTGTATTAATGTGATTGATATTGATTATATGTCATATACATATATGTGTCTTATCCATGTGTTGTTATTGTTTTCAATAAGAAAAACTGAGATTTTAAACAACTTTAGAATATTTTAGAGAGAGAGAGTGTAATTGATAAATACAAAAAGGAATTGAGTGGAACATGTTCATCTGTCAACATCGCGTAAATCGCGCTATTTATACAATTCAACCAGAATAATATAAATTTTTTAGACCCTCTTTTGTTTGTTTTGTTACTTCAGATTTGTTTATAGTAGAAAATGTTGGACCCGGTAGAAAGTAAAAGTATATGTCGTCCTTTTGTATTCAATTCGCACTCTTTCTTGTCTGGCTCACGCTAAGATAACGAAAATAAAGTGGCGGAAATTCTATTTTAAGAGTCATTTTTTACTTATTTATTTTAACGACACGAGTTTTTGGCTCTTCATTTGAAATGCTTTTTTACTTTCTGGCCACATACCGAAGGTATGTAGGCATAAGAAAGTAAGGTGATCATGAAAAAAATTAAAGTCTTATTTTTCCCTGATTCGTGGAGATCCGTTGACCC
>JARJEB010000787.1:0-18238 GCA_030264535.1 Liometoxenus newtonarum
TTGTAAACTGTAAACTTCCAATACAATAATTAATATTTATTTGTTGGTTGATATTTGAAAACCATCATGAATAATTCCTGCTTAAACTCTTTGTCTGTTTGTTATTCCTTTCACTTTCTTTTTTTTTGTTGCTTTTTTAACAGTAAAATTTTCTTTCCCTACAGACGCAGTCTTAAGGATCTTAATGCACTCGACACATTTCAATGTTTTCATGTCCCAACAGAGTCGGATTTAGTAGTAAACATATTGAAAAGAAATATGACGCAATTTTACCATTTCTAATGAATTTAAATCTTATCACACACGAAAATCTACCTCCTCTGTAAAAGTACCATGTAAAAAATAAAGAAATCCGGCACTGTGTCCCAAGCCTCAAGCCTGTTGTGTTAATAAGTTCGTGAGGCATGTCGAATGACGTCAATGGTAGCCGCATTTCTTTAGTTCTTGCCTCTTGGTCATGGTTTACCATGGTTTACACATCATGGTACGGCAGTAAAGAGTAAGGCTGTGAAGCCTGAGCAACGCATACATGTACAAAATTATACACGATTTTATAAAAAGAATTTATATACAATATGTTCCAAGATTTAGAAATTCTAATGAAAAGCAAAAGAAAAGTTTTATTAAATTATAATACTTGGAATAACTATCAAAATTAAATAGTTTTGAATTGTAATGTAAAAACAATAACTATTTCTAATGAATGTTTATTTCAGTGCGGTTGGTGTTATATCAATATCAGCAAGGCAAAGTGTATTCATTACGATAAACTATTGAATGTATAATTTTTCTTATTAATATTTCCTTATAAGTATCTAAATTTATAAAATTGTTACATTTTATATATCTTATTAATTATTAACATGTTTAATATGTTTTTTGAAAGTTTCATTGAAAATTTTAAATTCGTAAATACCAAAGTTTACATAACCAAACTTGCAGGCTATTTGTCATTACTCATTAGACTTACGTTTTGGGCGCCTCCGCCTTGGTCTGCGGTACTAAAAACTCTAAAATCACATTCGGCATTGTTTGTGAATAAAATGTCAAAAGTAAAATTGTATATAATGTTTGTCGATAAAAAACTAATGATTTGGCGAAGGAAAGGACTACAAGTAATTGAATTCTTAGTCATAAGAATGGAATCGCCAAGTTCCAGAATAAGTTAAAAAAAATATTTTTGTGTTCCATTATTATATATTAGATAATGATTAGTTGTTTTTTCTGCACCTATTTAGTTGGTTCCATGACGTCTGGGACAATGGGGCAATTGGGGCAGCGACAACAGGGGCTTGGCACAATTCGGGCCCTTGACAACTGGGTCCCTTATGGACTAACCTCCTTACCGTTCGGTTAAAGCCAAGTACGCTGAAACCAAAGTACGTTTGTGTTCTGGCACTACTCCTCATGCTAACCCCAATAGGGTCTGAACCTACTCACTTACAGTAAGACCGTAAGACCAACATCGGCCCAGTTGTCAAGGGCCCGAATTGTGCCAAACCCAGTTGTCGCGCCCCAAATTGTGAGCGGCCCCAATTGTCCCATGGCCCCAGTCGTCCTGTTACCATTTAGTTATATGGTCATTATTAGCATTTCTTCAGTGATTAATGGTACTTACAACTCACTACCGTGAAGTGACCGATCCAACTTATCTATATGATCTAAAATCTCGAAAGAACTTGATGAATTCTGACCATAGCTCGATGTGAATCGCCCGCCATATTGTTTCACTTGTCAGTTAGTGCTCATTCGTTGCTTCATCGAGAAATCACAATTTGTATTTTGTGTTAAAAATAGTGCAAGTTGTAGAAAAAGCATAGTATTATAATTTGCTCATTCAGATGAATTGCGCCACTCGCCTTGCGGCTCGTGGGCTCCAACATCATCTTCGTGGGCAAGTAGTAAGATTGCAATAAAAGAAAAGCAACGAATCTTAAAAAAATACGTCAAAATTATTTTCTAAAAATAAAATAACGATTATCAATGTATGCAATACATTTTACACGCAACTGCCTGGATGCATGCAACCAGATGAACTCAAGTGCTCTATGCGTTGTCTTTAAGTCTATAAAATTATTATATTGTGTGGTAGTACTCGCACTCGCGGATTATTGAGTTTGTAAATTTTGCGCGTCATGCGCAATAAACAACTTTCCACTCTAATACCGTAATATACTATTAAGGGATTCTTTTATAATAATTTTATTATTATTTTCTTTTCATAGGAAGAGTTAACTCTACCCTAGATGGGACTCGAACCCACAATGTGCAGCAAAAGTGTCCCTAGATACGTTGCGGGTTCGAGTCCCGTCGAGAGTTTGAACTTTTCCTATCAAGGGAAAATAATAGTAAGATTACTATAAAAGAAAAACAAAAACACGTCAAAATGATTATCTAAAAATAAAATAAGGATTATCAATGTGTGCAATACATTTTACACGCAACCGCCTGGATGCATGCAACCAGATGAACTCACGTGCTCTACGCGTTGTCTTTGAGTCTATAAAATTATTATATTACTCGCGGATTATTGAACTCGTTTGTGAATTTTGCGCTTCATGCGCAATAAACAACTTTCCACTCTAATTACGTAATATACTATTAAGGGATTCTTTTATAATAATTTTATTATTATTTTCTTTTCATAGGAAGAGTTAACTCTACCCTAGATGGGACTCGAACCCACAATGTGCAGCAAAACTGTCCCTAGATAGGCTGTACGTTGCGGGTTCGAGTCCCGTCGAGAGTTTGAACTTTTCCTATCAAGGGAAAATAATAGTAAGATTACTATAAAAACACAACGAATCTTTAAAAAAATACGTCAAAATGATTTTCTAAAAATAAAATAACGATTATCAATGTATGCAATACATTTTACACGCAACCGCCTAGATGCATGCAACCAGATGAACTCACGTGCTCTATGCGTTGTCTTTGAGTCTATAAAATTATTATATTACTCGCGGATTATTGAACTCGTTTGTGAATTTTGCGCTTCATGCGCAATAAACAACTTTCCACTCTAATTACGTAATATACTAATAAGGGATTTATCATAATAGAATAAAAACAATTTTTCGAAGCTCACACATTTATATACAAAAGAATAAGTATTTACATATAGCACTCAATCGCATAAACCAAAACAAGAAAAACAGCGAACTAAAGGAACTAAATTTACAAATTTATAACCTAATATACAATATTTTACATTAGATGACTTCAATTCTTATTACGACTACATTCTCTTATTCATAATTTTACAAATTTCACTACGAGTTTATCACCAATATTTATTTATACATCCTATTTAGTTGCAATTTCACCTTTTATTCTTTTCCTATGCTGTTTCTCCTTCATATTTGTTTCAAATTTAGCTTAGAATAATTGATTTTCTTAAAAACATAACCTACCATAATACGGAATAAATAATTAAAATTTGCAACAATTATAATTTGTATAATTAATTAGGTAATTTCAGTTGTGAGAAGCGAATCAAAGTTTCTTATAATTCTATCTAAAAAAAAACAAACTTAATTTTTCTAGATAGAATTATTAAATTATAAAACTCGAAAGTCTAATTCACTTCTTCTTTTTTTTTAGTAACTCTATCCGGAAGCTCGAAACAAACCACTAGTTGCGCTGGAACCGGAACTGATCACTGATTGAAACGATTGCGCAGCTCCCTAGATGAAAATATTAGTATAATTAATGAATGTTTATTATGGTTCTAATGAATCTATAAAATTAGAAATGTAATAATTGCAGAAGATAATTAAAAAAAGAGTTAAAAGATATTGTTAATTGCATCAATAGGTAAAGAAGAATTTGATTTGTTTGTCAATGTAATCAAATTGTTTTGCATTGTGATTTGATAAGAAACGAAACGTAATTCGTGAATAATTGAAATGTTCCATTGTCAGCCTGGTGACAGGTTTGACCTTCCCAATGAACAGTTGATCGAGAGAAAGATGGCGGAAAAACATGCACCTCAAGCATATTCAATGCTCATTCGGACTCGCCCTCGGATTCGGCTCAACTTGCAAGCCATTCAAATTCCGCATGAAAGCATAAGACCCTTGATGCGTGCTTGAGGTGTATGTTTTTCCGCCATCTTTATCTCAATCAGCTGATTAAAATTAGTTCCGTGACGTAGGCATGACGTAACGTGGAACATCCGGATTTGTGAATAATACTGCACTGATAAAAAGAATTGATAACATGATTAATTAATGAGACGAAAGGACAAAATGTTAATTTGTCGTAGAATGTACGGAATAGCTTTTTTTTAGTACTTTCACTACTTTAGAATTAAATAATCTCCTTACGTCAACTTATTTTGTATTCAATTAGTTAAAAATTCTATTGCAATCAGTTTGTGTTACGTTGCTGAGCCCAACTGCGTTGAGACGGCAAGGCCTTTAGAGCCATATGCTAACATCGAAGCCACCTGTCTGGCAGCAACCTAATAAAGTTACCCTTAAGTTTAGCTTTTTTATAACTTTACAATAATGCATAAAACATTTTTAAATATAATTTATTTAAATTAAAATAAAAACTAAAATGTTGTAATTTTAGAATTCATATTCGGGGAAGTCATAATTTACCTGAATGGCAGCACCAAGGAACGTTGAAATAGCCCTTGTAACATTAACAGCCGCATTTAAAAAGTTGCCACCAATTTGTGGACCTTGCGAGTTGGAGTTTTCTTCAATTCCTGGCACATGATTTAACTCAACTGGAGGTAGTACCCGCGTACGGGTACGGGTAGGTCTTGTTGTTCGACTACGAGCTGTTGTTGAAGGCATTTCGATGTCTTCTTCGTCGAAATCATCGATTGAATTTGAAGTCGTTGATTTTGCAGCTCTTCCACTAAAATTAAAAATTTTGACGAAAGGTAAACATTACCACGACTTGTTTGTTTAGTTGCCTAACACAAAACAACTTCTCCGATAAATTTATTTCAGAAAACTTCTCAAGTTCTCACCAATCTCATCCTCACCCATCCTCACCTGTTATTTTCTATTGATTTTGGCCCACGCGTAACTTGTACATTTTTATATTTTTGACGTAACTAAACATAACCGCTTTTGTTAGTTTAGTTGCCTAACACAAAACAACTCCTGGAATAAATTTATTGAAGAAAACTCTCGAGAAAACTACAAGCTCACCTGTTACTTTCTACTGATTTTGGCCCACGGGTAACTTGTAGCCCTCCCACTGTTGTAATATTCACTACATTTTTATATTTTGGACGTAACTAAACATAACATTTGTTAGTTTAGTTGCCTAACACAAAACAACTCCTCGCATAAATTCATTTCAGAAAACTTCTCACGTTCTCACCAATCTCACCCTCACCTGTTATTTTCTATTGACTTTGGCCCGCGGGTAACTTGTACCCCACCCCCTGTTATAATATTCACTACATTTTTATATTTTTGACGTAACCAAACCAAACCACTTTTGTTAGTTTAGTTGCCTAACACAAAACAACCCCTGGAATAAATTTATTGCAGAAAACTACAAGCTCACCTGCTACTTTCTACTGATTTTGGCCCACGGGTAACTTGTACCCCTCCCCCTGTAGTAATAATCTCGACATTCTTATTATCCAGCGTGGTAGTTTGCTGTTGAAGTTTTCTAAACGGAGTGAGATCCAAATTCTGAGCCTTCTTGGGATCTCTTTGAATTGCTTCCAATTGGGTAATAAGCATACTCAATTCATCATCACTCAAAGAATTCACCGGTCGCTTCAGTCTGGTTGGTGTGCTTTGGATGACATTATTCAGTTCGGTAGATTGATAGTGCAACTCATCGTAATCTGGTGTAGCAGTTGTGGTTGTAGGTCTTGCTGTTGGTCTTGGTCTTGGTCTGGTTGGAGCAGGTCGAGGTTGTTCTGGAGCCGTGAATTGTGTAAGCAACCAATTTAGGCCTTGCATTATGCGGCCAGGTCTTTGAGCTGTTGTGGTTCTAGGTCGTTTTGTTGTTGTCTAAAATTATATTATTAAGAAGAATCGAATGAATTGGTAAGTATGAGTAATAAATGACAGTACCGTCCTAAAAGCTTCGCTTAAAGATTTTGGTGTGCTTGGCTCAATACCCCTCTGTTTCAATATGTCGGCAATAATGGCTTCTTGGCTTTTGCCTACATTACTATCTCCTAGTGAATTCTGGACAGCATTTAATTCCCTGATGATGTCTTCCACTGTTGTGCCTTGCGAATCTAAAACTGGCAGATTCTTAGGTATACGTGTTGTTGCAGGTGGTTCTGTGTAAATTATGGATTCCGTTGTTGTTTGGCGATCACGTTCCTTAGCAAATTGTACAATCTAAAAATAGATGTATAGACCTTTATCAAGGTCAAACAAATTCGAACAAAACTTACTCTGTTAGCCAAATTAGGTCCACCTGCTTTTTGAGATTGCCCACCAATATTCTAAAAATATTATTGTTAACCTAAAAGTTCTTCTATTTTGTATTTAGACTGTTTACCAAATTTGTCAATAGGGATAATTGCTGCAATAAATTCGCTTGTTCCTTTTCCAAAGCCTTTAAACTTTGTATATCTGCAAGTTGCTGAGGAGTTAAATTCTTCTTAGACTTTTTGACCAATTGATCAATATCAACTTTACTAGGATCTAATAAAGTGGTACTTTCAAAATCATAGGTAGTCGTTGGAATTGGGACCTTTGTAGTTGAAGTTGTTGGCATAGTCCTACGTCGCTGGTTAGTTGACCTTGTTGTAGTCTTTGGCTCCGTGGTAGTTGTTCTTCTTCTGGCTGTAATTGTGACTGTTGGTGCAGTCGTTGTTTCCGTTGTCGTTGGGATGCTAACTGTGGTAGTTGGAGTATAAACAGGTCTGAGGGTACTTAAAATATTAGCAATAAATGTGGTCAAGTCAGTTGTAGTGGAAGATCGGAATGTTGTTGTTCTGGGAGGACTTGTTGCAGGGGATGGAGGAGTTGCGGTAGTTGTTGGGACTGATGTGGTTGTAATTCTTCTGGTAGCAAACATTGTTGTTGGTAATTGAGTTGTGCTAAGCCAATATGAATCAGTCTCCTCACTGATTTTGCTATTTGGAGTACTTTGTGTAAGAGTAGTAAACCAAGTGGTTGGCATTCCTGTAGGAAGTATTGATGTTGGTGTTTCAGTGTATCTTATAGTACTTGTTGGATAAACTGTTGGTCTATTTAAATTTGGAACTGCAGAAGTTACTTCCATCACTCTTGATGGAGTTCCAGAATTTTTAATTTCGTTTTCTTGTTCGTCAACCGTCGTCGGCGACAAAGTGGTGGTCCGTACCTGGAAATTTTTAATGTTTTCAAAAATACCCAAAAATCAGTGTAACTCGTTGGTAGATAATTATTGGCATGTCTGGAATGAGCAATTAAGAAGGATCATTGCAGGATGTATTATTTAAGCAGCCCATAATATTAAATTTGTTGTTTTAGAGTCGTGCTGTCTTAACATAAAAATGGTATAAAGTAGTCACTAGTTATTCACACTGTCTGTTTAGTTGTTTCAATTTGTTTTTTTTTTCAACATAACTAACAACTTACGATATCCAAATGTTCCAATTTGATTGGTCGTCGACGTCTAATCAACCGCACCCTAAACCGCTTTTTCTATCACGTACACAAAAGAAAAATAATACACAAAATGAGCACACAAAAAAAGTATGGTATGGTTGCCAAAGTCTTAAGTGACAACTACTTCTGGTTAGTAGTCTAAAATAGATCTCCATCGACACATGTCTGTTGGTGTTTGGTGGGAGATCGCAGTTCAAAAAAATATTTCTTACCGATGTCAGATCGATTATGCTTGTGGAAATTGTAACACTTGGAGCAGATGTTATTATATTCGGAATTACTGTAGAAGATTGTGAAGTTGTTTCTGCAATTGTACTAGTATCCAGCATCGGTAATGTAGTATCCAGCATCGGTAATGTAGTATCGTCAAGTTCTTCATCAAGTTTACGCTCATACTTAACAGTAGAAGTCTGTTCTATAAAATCAGACATGTTGTTATTAGTACTGATAGTACTGAAAATATTTTCTGACATGTTATCAGTCTCATTTTTGGTGGTAACTGTAACTAGTTCAACTAAAGGTTCTTCACTAGTAATACCAAGTTCTATGATCATAGGGATGTTCAAAGTTGTAACATCAATATTCATTGCTGTGCTAACTTCGTCAATATTGTAATCATCAATTTCAGAATTTGTGGTACTCGTTACCGATGCCAGAGTTGTAGTATCAATTGCGGTTTCACTTTCAGCAGTAGCACTTGCAGAAGTTGTTGTTCGTGTTTGATTTACTAAACTAGTGTATTCTTCAAGTGTTCTTCCGGTTAAAGTTGAAGTATCATTATTTAAATCAATGTTGAGTTGATTCACTTCAGTAATTTGCTAAAAAAACAAATTCGCCACGTACATAAGCACCTTGATGATAACAAAAGCACATTTTCTATCCTCAATGTATGATGATTCACTTGCTTGCATAGGCATTGATGACGATTTGTGGAATTTGTTAATTGGTCACTTGATTTCGTAACTTTATCACAATTTCATATTACACATTTGTACACTGAATAGTCTAAGAAATCGAGTGAACCGTTAATATTTAGGTATGATAATCATCGGTGCATTCATTACGTGTATGTGGCTGTGTGATTTGTAAGTGTGTAAAAGAAATTATGAAAGCGATGGTGTACCCAAATAGATAAGTAAAGAGAGAACGGCCGCAATTTCCCAAGACCAATTAAACGTAGGTACTGGGATTAAAATGGAGGTCGTTGTGATATTATTATAATAGATTATAATGGATTATAGTGGATTATACTGGAATATATGTGGATTATAATGGATTATAGTGGATTATAGTGGATTATAATGGAATATATGTGGATTATAATGGATTATAGTGGAATATAATGGATTATATCTGCATTATAGTGGATTATACTGGAATATATGTGGATTATAGTGGAATATAATGGATTATATCTGGATTATAATGGATTATAGTGGATTATACTGGAATATATGTGGATTATAATGGATTATAGTGGAATATAATGGATTATATCTGGATTATAATGGGTTATAGTGGATTATACTGGAATATATGTGGATTATAATGGATTATAGTGGAATATAGTGGATTATAATGGATTATAGTGGTATATACTGGAATATATGTGGATTATAATGGATTATAGTGGAATATAGTGGATTATAATGGATTATAGTGGATTATACTGGAATATATGTGGATTATAATGGATTATAGTGGAATATAATGGATTATATCTGGATTATAATGGATTATAGTGGATTATACTGGAATATATGTGGATTATAATAGATTATAGTGGAATATAATGGATTATATCTGGATTATAATGGAGTAAAGTGGATTATACTGGAATATATTTGGATTATAATGGATTATAGTGAAATATAATGGATTATATCTGGATTATAATGGATTATAGTGGATTATACTGGAATATATGTGGATTATAATGGTTTATAGTGAACTATAATGGAATATAAGTGGATTATAATAAAGGATTATAGTGGATTATAATGACATATATGTGGATTATAATTGATTATATGTGGATTATAATTAATTATAGTGGATTATAATGGACTATAATGGAATATACGTGGATTATAATGGCTTATAGTGGATTATAATGACATATATGTTGATTATAATTGATTATATGTGGATTATAATGGATTATAGTGGATTTTAATGGACTATAATGGAATATACGTGGATTATAATGGATTATAGTGGATTATAATGAAATATATGTGGATTATAATAGAATATATGTGGATTACGATGGATTATAGTGGGTTATACACTGGAATATATGTGGATTATATGTGAATTATAGTGGATTCTAATGGAATATATTTGGATTATAGTGGATTATAATGAACTATAATGGAATATATGTGGATTATAATGGATTATAATTGATTATTGTGGATTATAATGGAATATATGTGGATTATAATGCATTATAATAGATTATAGTGAATTATAATGGAATATATAAGGATTATATGTGGATTATATTTGGAAATTCCCATATAATCAAACATATTCCACTTGCACACCTACTCTCAGCCAGGCGAATGGCCTTGAAAGCCCGATTTTACCCGCCTTTATAATCACATGAGAAGATGCGGCCGTTCTCTCTTTACTTATCTACATACCCAAAAGCGTAAAATGCTTCCGCATACCTTAAAACATATACACTTATAAATATAGTTAATAACAAGTGTGAAAAATACCCTCGCGTCATCCGTTGCTTCAGGCTCTGTTACTCGATTACTGGTTATCATTGGGCTTTGGGGCAGGGGGTCGCGTGTATCGAAACCACTTACTTGCACGACTGGATCATCTGGCACAACGGTACCGTTTGGGAACTTCCTAACAATTGTATTGTTTGGATAGACTCCGAAGATAAAATAAGGTGCGCTGATTTTTCGCGGGCGTTTTCGTACAATTGTGTTGTTGGGCAATACGCCAAAGATAAAGTAATCCTCGGGGGACATGGTAGTTGTAGTAGCATTGCTAGATGCATTAGTCACAATGTTATTTTGCTTAGATGATGTTATTTCGTTATTGATATCTTCGACGAAACTTTCAAGACGTTTTCCGGTGCGATTATTGGAATTAGTGGTTGCGATAATTTGGTTATTCGCATCATTAGGTGAAGTTATGGTCACTGAACTTGGACTTACATTTTTAATCTGCGGCGATGTATCAATACTTAATTCATTTGCAAATAGCTTGGGAGTTGTACTCTCCGTAGTGGTACTTGAATCAAGCATATTCAGAATTCCCGAATCAGTTGTAACTGATCCAGACGATGTTGAACTTTCTGTTCTGTCAGATAGCGTTGACGCATCTGAATTATTAATTGTACTGGTACCAGCTTCAGTGGTACCTTCAATTAATTTTCTGATTAAACTGATTGTACTTGCTGGTAGTTGCGTGGAAGTGGCAAAGCTGCCCAGAGTTTTTGTGAGTGTACTTGTACCAGCTTCAGTGGTACCTTCTCCAGCAATTAATTTTCTGATTAAACTGATTGTACTTGCTGGTATGGGCGTGGAGGTGTCCAAGCTGCCCAGAGTTGTAGTAGGTGTACTAGTACCTGTTTCAGTGGTACCTTCAATTAAGTTTCTGATTAAACTGATTGTACTTGCTGGTTTCGGCGTGGAGGTACCAAAGCTGTCCAGAGTTGTAGTGGGTGTACTAGTACCAGCTTCAGTGGTACCTTCAATTAATTTTCTGATTAAACTAATTGTACTTGCTGGTATCGCCGTGGAGGTATCAAAGCTGCCCAGAGTTGTAGTGGGTGTACTAGTACCTGTTTCAGTGGTACCTTCTCCAGCCATTAATTTTCTGATAAAACTAATTGTACTGGCTGGTAGTTGCGTGGAAGTGCCAAAACTGTACAAACTTGTGCTAGGTGTTCCAGTTGTTTCGGTATAGTCGGTGTTTTCCGAATTTACATTCGTACTGGTAGTGATGGTAGACGGAAACTCAGTTGTTGTATGCAACCATTCAAATTTAGTACTGCCTTCTAAATAGTCAATTGTGTTTTTGTTGAAATCAAGTGGCGAAATTGTTGTAGTAGTTAAAGTATCATGAGTACGTAGGTTTTTACCCAGGCCTAAAGAAGCTATATAGTCAGCAAGGGAAATAGCAACAGTGCTTTGGATAGGTTTTTGGGTAGGGGCCGGTGCTACCTTCACAGTGCTACTGGTTGTGGTTGTCGAAGTAGTGGAGGTTGTAGTAGAAGCACTAGATTTAGGTGTCACCACTACCACTTTTGGCTTTGATTGTGACACGGGCACAACAAGATTTGAATTTAACTCGTTGATACTCTTGTCCGGTTTGCCAACAGTACCTACATAATTATCAGTTGCTTGAATGGCCGATAAACTGTTCAGAATACGTTCGATGATTGTTGTAGGTTTTTCAGTTGTGTGTGGTTTTGGGGTTTTTGTAACTTCCTCAGTTGTTTTCTTCTTGGTAGGTGGGGGAATTTTCAGAATTGCTGATTCTGTCGTTGGCGGTGGTGTTTCGGGTTTTGTCGTACTTGTCGAAATGGATGATATTGAATGTATGATTCGTTCAAGTATTGATCCAGATGGTTGATTTGTTGTGTCACTGATGGCGTTGACCTTTTTATAAAACCAATTGCATTGATTGAATTTTTGATTATATTGATAACGTAATATTTGTTTCAACTAACTAAAACTAATTAACTAATCAGAGTATTACCGTTAAATTATTTTCAGTGACCAGATTATCAGAATACAGGGAATTCGCTTTTGGTTGGGCGATTGAAATGAATTTGATATCGTCATTCTCGTCGATAATTGCGTCATTTGTTTTGGGGGCCTAAAAATCCATACGAAACAAACAAAAAATGTCAAACATATTTTGTAGTTGTAAGTTACAAAAATATGATGAAATATAAAAGAAAAGAAAAAAAATGATGATTTTATGATTGAATGATAATGAGACGTAATGTGGATGACACGAAGGTGAAATAACATTCATAATAGAACAATATATGTTCATGATGATGAGGCAATAATAAGTCAGTAAGAAGTTAGTGATTAAAGAACACACAAAAATAAGCAATGAAAAATGCTGTTTTGTCACATGAATTTCGATTACATTTTTTTTATTGAAAAAATGTGCAAAAAAACTTCAACACAATATAATTAATTATGTTAGAAACATCATATAGTACACCTTTACTTAACATCTAATGTTATTGTTTATATATGTTTTTGCGCAGTAACTTATAAACTATTTACTAACAACAACATATTGTAATTGTAAGTAAAAGTATAGAATATCGTGCAAAACTTAACTTGTTGTGTGCAAATAAAATATATGTAATAATACAGTCATATAAAAATAAAAAAAAAAATTCATTACTTGTATAGACTACTTTACTAATCTACTATTCGTTTTATAGATGAAGAGACAAGAAGAGGATATGAGAAGATTCCTAGTGGACGTGAGTGAGAATGTTGTGTTTATTGATTGATGATTGACATGAACCACGGTTCCGTCTCGGACCATGTATCGTCCTTCAGAGATAAGAGATAGAAAACACAATTAGAATTTCTTCCGAACAATATAGCTAAATTAATGGTTGATAGTTAGTGATTCGGTTATCAATCAATAATAAGGTGTACTATATTGTTTCAAATATCCATTAAACTATTGAAATTGAATGAATTAAATGAAATTACACCGACTCGTAAAACATTTTATGACTTTATTAAACCAAGTGAGTAAATTTGAACTCACCTGGTGTGGAGATGTAACTGGTCCAGGTGTTACTGTTGGTACAGTTGGAACATACACTGGTGAGCTAGTCGCAGCACGAGTTGGAACTGATGAGCGCGTCTCACTCCGATATCTTGAACTGTATCGATTCGTCTTGGTTGGTATCTAGAATAATAATTCACAAAAATGATATTTTGACGCTTTTGATTGTTATTTTTTTGCACACCCACTATGTATATACGTGTTCAATAATACACAATTGTTGTTTGGGTTGCATACGTTTTGAGATTGTACCGATGTCTAACCTCCAACTTGACGTTTGACTCTGCGTTCAAGCAATTTAGTGATTATTACTGTCTCTAAAATATGATTGTGGGTGTGCAAAAAATAGTGTTCGCAACACTTTGTGCTGAGAAGTGTCTTATTCCCGGTATCGCGTCAATTGGACCCGGTCAATTGGACGAGCGACAATTGGACGCGGTCAATTGGACGCGCGACAATTGGACGCGTGGTCTTACGGTTTGGTTTGGGCGGCAAATTGGGGTTAGCAGAAGGGTAGTACCAGAACACAAAACGTACTTTGGTTTTAGCGTACTTGGCAGTTTGTCGTACGCGTCCAATTGTCGTACTCGTCCAATTGTCGCGCGTCCAATTGACGGCGTCCAATTGTCGCTCGTCCAATTGACCGCGTCTAATTGACGTATAACCCATATTCTCTCGTTTTATTACTCTCACTCGCTTCACTCGTTCTCGCAAAACACTCGCTCATAAGATCCTTCTCAATGCAACTATGCAACTATTATTAGATTAGTGGCATACCTGTTGAAATTTCCTTTCTGTTAGCTTATCAGATGGTTTTCTAGAGTATGGAATTCTGCTTGGTGCTTTAGTTGTGCGCTTAGTGGTTGTGGTGATAGTAGAAGAAACATTATTCGAATGGGAATCATCATTATTTCGTGTGTTATTGCGTTGGTATTGATTGTTAAACCGGGCATGAAATTTGGCAATCTTTTCTGGATCGGGATTGGCGACAAATTTCCGGGTTGGTAGTGTTTTAGGTTTGCGTGTTTGAGCATTAGTTGGTTCTACACCGGGTTTGCGTGTGCTTACTGAAAAGCGACGTCTGGTTGGACGTGTTGGTGCCAAATCGTTATCAACATCTTCAATCTACATTGATAAAACATAATTTTAGTTTGATGAAAACCACTTATCTTCTAAAAAATTGATAAGAAATTAATAAAGCCATTCAAAGTATGAAACAAATAACTGTGATACCTACATGCTTTGGCTGAAATAACGGTGATGTTGTTAATGATGCAATGGTTGAAGGTGCAGAAGTAGTAGTACTAGTAGTGGATGTAGTTGAAGAAGTAGTAGTTGAAGTGCTACTACTACTGCTACTACTACTTAATGAAGTTGATAATGAAACTGAATCCAGCTGATGAAATGATTTATGACATTCATGATAGTAAACTATGAATGACTAAAGTGAAATTATTATCACGTACCTTCCGTTCCTCCTTGGACTTGTTTGCTAGTATAATAGCTTTAAATTGAGGTGGGTAATTTAATTCATCCAAATCGTCCTCAACCTCTTGACTCTTCTTACTTGTTTTTGGCTCAGGTCTCTTTCTCCTCATAACTTTACGACTGATAACTTCACTAACTTCACTTTGAACAGTTTCCTTGATTCTCATAGGAATAGCATTAACGCTACGAATAGTTGAGGTTGATGGTAAGGTAACCCTGATTGGATTTTCAACAGTGGACGAAGCAATTAATTCTTCATTTTGAATTAGCGGGGTTCTAGTTCGAGCAGTCCTTGATCTAACAACGGCTCTGGTACTATGTTCAATTGATTGCTGTGGTTCTACTTCTAACTTAACTTGTTCAAGATCACCCAACTGAAATCTAGACCTTTGCCTACTTCTGGTGCTAGTATCTCTCGTAGGAGTAAGGACAACCGGGGTTTCTGGTTGATTTCTGCTTCTTATAGGTTCTTGGAAACTTCTGCTAGAAACTGCTAAGTCTATTCTTGGCGAAGCGCGTACTTCTTGAATGGGTTGAACGATTGGTTGAGCTCTGGTTCTTGTTCTTCGACTAACAAATTCGGTTGGTTTATTGTTTGAATAGGATATTCTCTCAGTCGTTATGGGAGTGTCAAATTTTCGACCTCTTGATCTTCTAATATCTGCTCGATTACGTATGGTTGGTTCCAAAGGTTCTTCTGCAGGTCTTGTAGTAGTATTGCGCACTAGCCCTCTTCTAACATTTGAGTCACGACCTGTTCTAGTTTTTGGCGACTGTGAGTCTTCTTCAATTACGGATGGACCGCGATCCTTTAAACTTGGAGTTGGCCTGCGGCGACCTACCCTAAAGCTCCCACGTGGAGTAGACTCGTCAGAGGATACGACTGAATCTCCAGATGCCGAAGATTTCGTTCGACCCCTTGATCTTACAGATGCACTAGTAGATGTTGCTTCTGGTGGTTGTCGTTGGGGATTTGTTCTCGAGCGTATTATGGTTCTTCGAGGTGTTCCAATTGTAGTGCTGCTGCTATTGCTCTCAGGACGTTTGGTACTTTGATCCTTCTTAAGCAATTCTCTTTGCATTTCTTTTTCAGTTGTACTTGACAAAGCATCAACAACCTCTTCAGCTTTATGAGTTGTACTCGAGCTGATTGAACTCGAAAGTATACTTGGATCCGTTTCGTATTCCACTTGTGGCAACAATTGTGGCAGTTCCAATTTGGTCGGTTCATCGCTATGTAAACTCCCAAAATTCTTAATTAAATCTTCAAGACCTATTTGCTCTGGTTGGGTTTGCGAAATTGGTAATTCAACTTCGAACAATTTCGATCTTGGAGCATTAGGTAATTCAAACTTGTCCTCGGTGATAACTCGAGGTCGATGATAGACTGATCGTCGATCTGGAATATCATCGACATGTTCCTCAACTTCGTACTGACGCCTTATGCTATTTGTACTACTACGTCTATTATTGGTAGGTACAATTAAACGGGATTTACCTTCCGATCTCCCTTCGGAGCCAGTATCTCTTGAAGCCACCGCATAGTCGGAACTTACTTGCTCGAATTCTGGTGTTTTGACGAAACGTGCCCTACCTCGGCTTCGGGTCGCAACAACCGGATTTGATTGTGAGTCTGGTTGAACTTCAGCAGCGGTCTTAAAAAAATAGATTAATAACGGTAAGAATTTATAAAATTACAGATATAGTGGAACACGTTTAAATGTCAACAAGATTTTAAAATAACAACTAAAAAAACAAGTGGTATAAACAAAATAATAACATTTCAATAACGATTGAGAAAAGAAAAACTGGACCGCCTCTACAATTGCACGTATATGTACAAAAATAGTAATAATTTTTGATTGATTTTTGTTCTTTTACTTGACCTTGTGTTAATATTAAACAAAATTATATAAAATTAACAGTAACCGTTCTAATTAATATTTTTTTAGCAATATGATCAATAATTAAAGTTTGTTTAATAGTAAAAAAAAATTGGTGCGTTAAATTCGCATCGCACAACTTTCCGGCCATATGCATTACGATTTCGTAGAACTCGTCTATCTTAAAAGTAATTCTGTTCGTAAAGTGGAAATTGTTTAATTTCGATGACATTTCATGTCAATTTCAATATTGAAGTTTATATTGTCAATTCATAGTTTCAGGGTGATGGTAGCAGCATTGTTCTATTCTATTCTTATGCTGGTGATTGTTATTGGATTTTTGAAATGGTATAGCACATATAATCCAAACATTTGCTCTAGAAGAGATGTTAATGGCAAATATTGCAAGAAATTGAAAACTAATGCGGAGATTACATAGATACTTTTATTGGCCTACGAGTAAAGGTGTCTTCGTGACCAGTCGATTTTGTTTATTTTAACTCTAGTTTCAATTGGGAGGGACAGCTGGCCAGATACCAAATTTCAGTCCAATACGATGCTTGGTTTGCCCGCAATTTTATACACCCGCACACACATCAGAGCAAAAACTCGATTTTTGACCTGGGGTCAACGGATTTCCACGAATCAAGGAAAAATAAGATTTTTTCATGATCACCTTACTTTCTTATACCTACATATCTTCGGTATGTGGGCAGAAAGTAAAAATAACACAACATCAATCATCTTTCACTACCATTAAATCACAATACCTTGAATCAAAAAAAAATATAGAAATATAAAAAATACTTATCTTAAAGTGGATAGTTGACTTGAATTTCTCTTTTATTCCCGTTTTATTATTTTGCCAAATTATGTTCGCATTCTCATTTTATAAAATGAAAGAAAAGTCGTGACTAATTCTATCAATAAATTTAGTGTTATTGATGAATATATTATGTTTCAAATTACTTTTAACTATTACGGCATTATCTAACTAATGCGTAAATGATAATTCGAATAATATTCACATTAAAATGGTTTATACAATTTTAGAAACTTTAAGAACAAGTTTAAATTTTGAACGCATTTCCGCATGTCTAATGAATTACTATATTATTATACTAATGAAAGAACAGTGAAGATAATTTGACGAAAACAGTCAATAATTAATTAACCATAAGTATAAATACGTAGTGAGGAAGTAAGTGCATGTAAAACATTAATTATAATTCTTTATTTAAAAAGTGTTGCAGAAATAATATATTTGAAAGTTGTGACGTAGCATAGCATATAAAATAAAAACCTAAAGAAACCTAAAGGCGTTTAACACTTACGCAATATTCTGCTCTTTTCTTTTGATATATACCGGGTGTTTCCTAATTGGCGGAATCACGCCAGGTAACATTGTAGTTCGTGCCAAAAGAAAACGAAAATCTTAATACCAAAATGCCGAGGAAGTCTTCGTTTGGCCTCACGAGG
>JARJEB010000794.1:0-10566 GCA_030264535.1 Liometoxenus newtonarum
TACAAGAATTGTTGTCTCCTTCAACCCTAATATTTTTCATGAGAATATACATAGGCGTGCGCACGGGGTGTGCCGGTGGTGCCCAGGCACGCCCTAATGCTTCAAGATTAAAAAAAAAATTGAATATTTCAAATTATTCAATATTTAATTAATTTCACATTTTCAAGTTTCATATTTATTAGGAGCCATTCTGCCATTATATATATAGTTTCATTCAATGTTGATGCACCACCCTGCACAAAACCGAACGTTCTCAAAAATTTTAAGTTTGGGCACGCCCTAATAAAGTCTCCTGCGCACGCTTATGAGAATATATATATATTGTAACATTCTTCATAATTGGATAATTCGCATAATTAAAATACTTGATTGATTTTATTCAGCTCAGTGTATGACTAGTCGAGGAGGCATTTTCTCGAAATCTCAAACATTTTTCCACTTTTCGCGCGTATAATACAGGTATTTCCGCTTATCCCCTGTCCTAATCTAATAATATATTCGGCTCTATTGCAATGCAAATGCTAAAAGCTATGCACGTTATCATTTCCAGTTTAGGGTGCGCCATTGTTTGGCAGACCCTGTCTGAACGCTATACGAACAAGTATAAGTATAACGTTATTGTCAACTTGGGGACACTTTTATGGGGTGCAATGCAATAATAACGTAATGGATTATTTATACCTACACCTATACCGAAAATTGTTCCTTCGTTTGCTAGCTATTTGATTTATTCCAAGCAAATTGAATTTTTTTTCTTTAATTATTTTTGAATTATCTATAGCAAAAGTTGTCACATTTTGGTTTGGTAAATATATCCATGACAAGTTTTCATCTATGTTTGCTCGCACAAAATCAATGAATATTTCTGCGTTTGAAAATCGAAGATATGGTAATGGTCGACTGCACACCACACACAACCATCAGTGATGATGTGATGCATGTGCACATGGCACAAGGCACACGATATCCATTCAAGATGAAAAAACACATTTCTTTGAGGAAATACGAATATAATAGTGCACACTGATGGGTTGGCACGAGCCCATAACATTCTAAGATGACAGATGGTCGTCGACTCAGTCCATATTTCATTTTACCATTCGTACCCATGCGTCTTAAGATCAACAAGAGCAGCAGTACCTAGCAAGGAAGAAGAATAGGAAGGAACTGCCGATACGGAACAACATAAGGGTATAATTTCAATAGTTAATAAGATTTTCCCTGATGGTACATATAGGTACATAATTAAAATCCAAAAACGAAGGAAAGGGTTTAAGTTCTGTTGGGATGCTTGTCCCCGTTAGCGGGGCGTTTCGACTTCTTCGCCTGCATCCTTGCAAGTAAGTATATTTTTAGAACGCGTTTATTTAAATATAGATGTATGCAACTGCGCAACTGACTTCATTAAGCGGGCGCAGAGTAAATAAAACATTTATTTCGTGGCTTTTTGTTTCTCAATTCCATCCATTCCCAATAACCTTTTCCCCTTTACACTTTTGTGTATAGTGTTTAGTCATCTATACACCCGTTAATGCGGCCGCAATGTTTACATTGACAAAGGGGGGGGATACATGCATTTTTACGTTCAGTTACTTCGTTAGGATAGCGGTACCACCTACCTACCTAATTAGATATATTTTTTTTAGATTTGTTTATGCTTGCAAGTGCAAATAGTAAGTAACGACTATTTTGTTGTAGTTACTAACTGGTAGTCGTTTAGTAACTACTACTAGTTTTTTTACTTTAGTAACTAAAGTAACTAATAAAGTAACTAAAGTAACTACTACTTTGTAACTACTA
This sequence comes from Liometoxenus newtonarum, assembly GCA_030264535.1. Classification (NCBI taxonomy): domain Eukaryota; kingdom Metazoa; phylum Arthropoda; class Insecta; order Coleoptera; family Staphylinidae; genus Liometoxenus; species Liometoxenus newtonarum. The sequence goes on from JARJEB010000794.1 coordinate 1,801, forward strand.
CTCGCGGCAAAAGTAACTACTACTTAAAAGTAACTAAACTGCACACCTCCATTTGTTATACAATAAAATAAAGGCGGCGGTATTGCTCAATATTCTGTGCTGACTGCTGATGACTAATGTTGTAGTAGTGGCCAGTGGGTGAAATGAATTCATGAATTCGAATTGGAGAATTACATAATGAATCAATGAATAGGTAGGTACATATTATGTATACATAAATATTCATAGACCCATCTTGCCAAATGCGCGCATGTATGTAGATAAGGGTGAGGCAAAATAGTCGATGAGGCCGAAAAGAAAATCACAATTATCACGATGAAAGCACGTTTTTACGCGCAATTTGTTAAAGTACGAACACGCGTGCCGGGCCATGACCATCTGAATGAAGGACAACAAGGAAGGAACAATTAACAGCATATGAGGACTGAACGTGCCTTGCGAGGGTGTTTCAACTCATCAGCTGGCGAGTGTGGCGCTTTCGAATCGAAATAAAATGCTGATCAAAAAGAATCGCAAAAAAAAGGAATTACGATATAAACTTATGCAAAACACATTCATTTTTCAACTGTTTTATTGAGGCAATTGTTTCAATACTCGTATATTGTTGATTCTAGGATTCAACGTTGGAAATGTTATTATAAACATTTTTGCACTTGCAAACTGCGAAGTGGAAGAAATTTATTTCTTGATACTTATGATACTTATCTCCAAAGCGCTTCATGACTTAGTTTAAGTTAGTTTAAGCAGTTGAAGTACAGGACCGGACTATCCATAAGGCACTTTAGCCACTCGCCTAGCGCCTACGAAAATTTGGAGGGCCTACGAAGACTGACGATGATGAGATGAAAATTTGAGATTTGAGATAACTTTTTTTTTTGGTCACCCAAAAAAATTTCAAATCTGGAAACTTGAGAGCTTTTTTTTTTTTGGTCACCAACAATAAATATTTCAAAATTTCAGGTAAGTGCCTAGGACCTACGATATGCATAGTCCGGCCCTGTTTAAGTGTCAAGTTCGTAGTAGTTTCAACAAGCACTTTAAGTGCAGGACCGGACTATCCATAAGGCACTTTAGCCACTCTGCCTAGCGCCTACGAAAATTTGGAGGGCCTACGAAGACTGACGATGATGAGATGAAAATTTGAGACTTGGGATAACTTTTTTTTTTGGTCACCCAAAAAAATTTCAAATCTGGAAACTTGAGAGCTTTTTTTTTTTTTGGTCACCAACAATAAATATTTCAAAATTTCAGGTAAGTGCCTAGGACCTACGATATGCATAGTCCGGCCCTGTTTAAGTGTCAAGTTCGTAGTAGTTCCAACAAGCACTTTAAGTGCAGGACCGGACTATCCATAAGGCACTTTAGTCACTGTGCCTAGGACCTACGAAAATTTGGAGGGCCTACGAAGACTGACGATGATGAGATGAAAATTTGAGATTTGAGACAACTTTTTTTTTTTGGTCACACCCAAAGTAATTTCAAATCTGGAGACTTGAGAGCTTTTTTTTTTTTGGTCACCAACAATAAATATTTCAAAATTTCAGGTAAGTGCCTAGGACCTACGATATGCATAGTCCGGCCCTGTTTAAGTGTCAAGTTCGTAGTTTGTGCTTATAATTTTGCAGTTTTCTAGTTTCAACTATGGCTGAGCCTGAGAATAATATTCAAATATGAATGTTTTTAATGCGAACGAACTTATTAGAATGATCAAATATTTTTTTGAAATATTTAATTAATTTGGAAATTCGAATTATTCGAATTTTACATATATTCCCAGCCTCAATGTAAATTAAGGCTTTAAAGCTGGTTTGCTTGTTGTTTCTTCTTCTGATGTGTTTTATTTAGTTTTCCAATGGCAGTCCTTATAATTCGTACATAGTTGAAACTTATCCAAATATTTCTGTTGCTCTTGTCCTTAAGCTTTTGCTATATTTAGAGCAAATTGTGTCAAGTTTAATTAACAATTGGTTGAGGTATGATCTCGTAAGTACATTACAATAACACCATCAGCATTGGCACTTTTTGCACTTGGTGCTGTTGTGGGTGCTACTGTTCATGTTCATGCATTACTTTTGCACGAGCATAAATTCGCGAGAAAGAGTTGCCTGGTAGGTAATGTTTAATAACAATAGGAATCGAACGAGGGTACTGCTCACTCATAGTATTGGGTAGGGTAGGTGGTTGCATGTGTTAGTTTGAGGGGGGTACAAATGGTAGAAAAATTCGTAAAAAGACCAGCCGGCTAGCAGCTGTCCTTTCGAAAAACCTTCCTACGTAACAAACCAAACCAAAAGGTATATGAATGCACCCGCCGTCCTAGTATGGCCCATTTGAGGGTAGCTTGCCACATCAAACGCATCATCCTCAAACTATTAGATTATAGAAATTCTGCATTAGAGTCGAATTCACTCATTTATTCGGGTCGGGATTTCCTCTTCGGTCGGTAGTGGGACGGGGATCATTTCTCCACGAGACAACAACGACGACCGACGACGACGACGACGACGACGACGACGCATCCCCTCCAAGTATAGTAACTTATTAGATTGGACTGAGTGCTTCGTGTGCTTCGGTGCCCCGCTATTCAAGCAGTCTACCACTCACTACTACCACTACCAACTACGTAGCGAAGCAGCAAGGATTTGCTTGCAACGGCTTCGCTTTTACTTATACACTTAAACTTATACGCCGCGTTTTCATTGCTTTGCTTCGGTCGGTTTAATTTTATTCTCCACTACTCCACTCCAATCCGATCCGACCAACTCCAGTCTCCAACTGACAATCATTGGCGTTGGACGCGCTTTTTTTACACATTTTCGAGCGCTCGCAGGAATAAAACAACGACGCGCTGTAGTGGCTGTGCAACTTAATGGCTATATAATTACTTGAGAATAATTAACAAAAAGGAGGAGAGAGAGAGAGAGAGAGAGGATTATTTCAACTGAATTTGTGATGGTTCAACATCGCCGCGTCAATTTTGGTGATTATTTCTTTGATTGAAACTGTGCGTACCCGCGCCGCCGAATCCTTGTGCCATTCAGTGCTCACGCGATCTAATCATTGAGTGCATCGCGCGATTATATTAATGTGTGTTACCAAGTTGTTGGATCCTTTGAGGACTTGTTGGTTGTCTTTTATATGGCGTTTTGCAGTGCTTCTTCGCTGAGGTAACCGCAGCACTCAGCCTGCTCGTCAACCTTCTGAAGTCGCTGTGACCGACCCCCCCGACCAACGATTAACAACGAACATGTCTTGGATACTATTTCACGCACTCTTCGTCCTTCTCGTTTTCACCAATCACCAGGTAAGGAAGAAGGATCATATCATTTCGAAGCATCTTCCCCTCGCTTTGCATTGCGAATGAATAAGTAACTAAAAATCTCTTCATCTCCGTTTCCCCGTCCGTTTCGTAGGCAATGTCCACCGGTGTGTTTGAATTGCGACTGCTGTCGTTCGAGAACAAAGCTGGGAAAGACGATATGGGAAACTGTTGCAGCAGTGGTGGCATACCATCATCGAACGACGACGATAGCACCGATGCGAACTCCTTCTTGTGCACGGATGTGTGTGTGCCGCGGTTTCGCGTCTGTTTGAAGGAATACCAGACGCACATCGACACGAAATCGCCGTGCACTTTCGGCGACAACACCACCACAACACCAACGGATGGGTTTTCGCATTCGATACAATTTCCTTTTCGATTCATATGGCCGGTAAGTACCTAATCAAAGAAATAAATATATTATAATAGAAAAGTGCGCGCATATTTCCGTTTTGAACATTTCGTTTCTTCGTCGTGACGGTGTCCTCCTCGCTCGGTCGTCGTTTATTCAAACTGAACGAGCAAGTATGCTGTGGCTGGCTGTTGCTAGCTATTACTTCTCATTTGTATGTGCCTCTTGTATTTGAGTTACCTTACGACTTAACTAGTAACTACACGAGTGAAAAGTGAGTGAGTGAGTGAGTCAGTGAGTAGTAGTAGCAGCAGCAACCTCGCTTCGCTCTAAGAGCCGTGGGAAAAAGATTACCACAAAATTCCAAAATTAATTAATAATAATACAAGACAACAGATGAATCAATGGCATGGGCAACATAATCGTAAGACAAAACTATTCGTCCGTATATTATATTGGCATTGAGATTGAACTATTAATAAGTCGAGTGGAACAAACAGTCTCAACTCGCCGCGACTCCGGATGGCTTTTTATCTTCATTCGTAATCACGATTCCTGAACGCGATTATATCATAACTTAATAGCGCTGTAGATAGAGGTATTCTTTACCATATACCTGACACGAAGATCGTCGATAAATTATTTCCTCATCCTCGCATTAAAAGAGTCTGAACACACCACCAAAATGGGACATTTTTCGTTGATGCATAATAAATTTTTTAATTAACAGACTCGTCCCGTTCCGGTGAGCTTTGGCGCTACACAATTTGCATTCAACTAGGTATTCTTGAAAACTTTAATATTATGCGCATGCCGCCGATTCCATAAAATTGGAAAGCGTAACTATTATGTAAATCCTTGCTAGGTGTCTGACATTAACACGCGGCCGGGTAGCAGCGCACAAAAACTAACATAATTTTCTATCAAATCCAAATAAAATAGCTGCCCAGTTTTCTTCTGCAATTTTATTATAAGCAGGCAGATATGGCTAGGGTACGTACGTAAGTACATACGCGCAGCGCAACAAGTAAGAAAAAGGAAGGTGGCTTTTGAAATGTTGTTATTTTCCCACAATTTCGAGTGCAATAACAAGAAAGAAGCACGTCTCTCTATACATACACACTCTTCCCAACTAACTCTCAACCGGTTTTATTATTGTTCCATGCCATGCGTGCATCTCATCTCAGTCTATCGCGTCTTTACCATCGCGTTCTATTCATAACTATAACTAGTAAGTCGCAAGTAAAAACAACCAAAGTCGCGCTCGCGCGCGGTTATTGCGCTTCTTGCGGACTAAACGTGTGTGTCGTGCGTTCAAATTAAAACTACTTTCCGCCATTTTATTTATTAGGTAATTATGTATGCTTAACATGATTGCTGCTGCTATTTTACTTTGTATTAATGTGTTTCTTTTTTAAATTTAGGGTACCTTCTCGTTAATCGTGGAAGCATGGCATGGAAATCTAACATCGAGTGATGAAGGTGAGTTACTTTCAAATATTTTCAAAGTCCTATTGCTTGCTCTCTGTCGTCATTGTGTGCACCAAATGATGGATTCGATTTCATTGACAGACAATAAGAAGCAAGCATTCAATCTCTTCAATATGCTTTGGAACTTCTTACTTCTTCTTTTTTGAACTTGCAAGGGACCGTATCTCTTATTGTGTTCCTGGTATTACGTAAAATTCTTATACACAGCTGTCCCATCATCATGAGATACTAGAAATTCTAAAAGTTAAAGAGCTCTGTTTAAAAGACCTTCAATTGTTGCATGTTTACCTGATGCACAGCAATACCAAATCAATCTTCGACTGCTCGCTCCATTGTTAGTTTCTCCTTTTTCTTTTTCCAACGATATATATGATGTGAGCCAAACAATTAGAAATAAAAATAATTATTCTATTGGTACATATCCAGCACTTGCATGAATGCGAAATTAAGTACTTATATGCGCTTTGCTTGCATTCGCGTGTTTGCTTTTGCTTCGCCTTCGTCGTTTCGTTCGTTACCTATTCGTATTTCCTAGTTGTGTATGAGGAAACATCAGTAATGATGCATCAATTATATATATACATATATATATATATATATATATATATATATATATATTCCATCTTCTATAACTAGAAAATACTTCAACTCATATAATTTCACGCGGGATTTTCATAATACCACGAACAACATTTGCCATTTTCATTTGCACACATCACAGACCAGGCTGGATGGGGTCACAACATCCAACATTCGAGTAATCGTGAAATGTGAGCCGCAGTGTGTGTGTGCGCGCGCGCGCCTGTGTGTGTGTATATATGTATGTATGTATGTATGTATGTATGTTAGCCCTAAGCGCATTTTTTATACTCACTGTAAACAACGAACGCAGAAGGGAGAGAGGTGAAAAGCCAGGTGCGTTATAGTTTTTCGAAGGTTTTACTCGCTCGCTCGTAGCGTAAACGTACGTAACGTAACTGTCCAAGCCAAGCGATGATTCTCGGTCTCCACCATATTCGTTTCGTTCAGCTCACCGACTTGAAGTAAGCCTAGGAAGCGTGCTCATGTGCTTCTTGTTACTCGTCATGACCAACGAACCGATGTCATCATTCGTTTCTTACCAACTCACCCTTGGAAATGCCCTTATGTTGAATGCGACTAAGCAGAGAGCATAAGGGCACCACCACCACCACCACCAGCAGCACTACTGACATCCAGAAAATAAACGACTTTTACGTTAAAACTTTGAGACTTTGTGCGCGACAATCCAGCAAAAATAAAAGCATTATTCATAAATTTCTCTTATCTATTTCGCTAAGTAAGGTGGGGCGTAAACGCACGTGGCCCGCTTCTTTTCTCTACATATACAGAATGAAATAAATTTCAATTTGAATGCAGAAAAAATGATAATTTTATTGAGCTTTACCGATACAAGCCATATTTTTGCCTCACTCTGTATAGAGGCAAAAAACTAATGAAATTGATGGTTTTCGTTTGTCGTTAAGCACCACGTGCAAACCTCTTGTTTACTGAATAATATATATATTCATACAATTTAGTTTACTTTTGAAATTTCATCACTCACGGGTCCCAGTAAACTTCAGATTCACACACACAAGTCAATTTTTTATTTCTACCAAGCAAGTTTACTATTAATAATTAACTAATAAACAGAAATGATCAACTTAACGACTAACAAGTTACATCAGGAAGAATGAATACTTACACTACTTATAAGAAGCTTTCAAAAGCAGATCATGTGAGCGAAACCGAATCTGAACCTGAACCTGAACCTGAACGGATATAAGTTTGTTTGTTCATTAAGGAAATCCTTGCGCTAAGCGCATACGCAGCTATTAACGATTCCTAATTAAACTTCTTCACACGTTATGATTCTCTCTTCTCTTCTCCCATCACTTTATTTTTTATGTTCACTCCAATCGTTGAGCAAACTACACATTGTCTTGTCATCCCAGTTCTCATCACCTTTCATGTTCATAATAAAAATAAATTATTGTAAATCGTAAATGAAAATTCAAAATGCATTCGTTTCAATTTTTTTGAATTTAATCATTTCTCTGTGATTTCTATCTGTTGTCTTGGCTTTTTTTTATTTATTCATATACCTACTTAAACTGAACTTTTTTCTTTTGCTTTAAACACATGGCGCGCTGGTTGTGATATAGACCATTAGCCCGGAAGTCCTTTAAGAAGTGCGGTGTAGTAGACTAGAGAGCTGAGTCTCCCCCTCGTTTGCTTCGTTCGTTCGTTCGTTCGTTCGTTCCAGTCATCTCATCGGCGAGTTGAGCTTCCGCTGTGTGCTTTGCTTGTTCCCATATTCTTTTTTACCTTTCTGTTGAGTTTCTATGCACACAGGCAGACACACAGACAATACTTGCTTGCCTCCTTGCCTGCGGAGAAATCATCCTAAATAAAGTAAAACCGTGTAAAATTAAAAGTTTTTGCATTAGAATGGATAAGCAACCGAATTCGTTTCGCAGTAGCATGTAGGTAGTGTCAAAATGTGAGAATGGTGATTTTCTTGCTTTTGTTTTTCGACTTGTTTTTGTCTCTTGTGATTAGAAGAATTAACAAGAACAAGCCATATAGAGGTAAAGGTGTTATACCGGATACAGCTGCCTCCCTGCTTTCTGCTTACTGGTTGTTTGTTGTTGGTTTGGTAGGTATGATGGGTTCGTCGGATAAAACCGCAGGTGCACTTTCTTGGTGGACTTGCTGCTGCATCGACTTCTTCTTACCTTGATCGCTGTTAGCTGCTTTTCAGTCCTCTTATTGATATGTGATACTGGTTCCTGTATTTCATGATATTAATTCAAACGTACACGCATATTTTTGATTCCAGTGCTCATCACGCGAATGACGCGCAGCAACTCATTGGAGATCGGCAGGAATTGGACACATTACGAACATCATGCGAAATATTCGTCGATACGATTCGAGTATCGTGCGACTTGTGATGATCACTACTACGGCAAAGGTTGCGAGAACTTTTGTCGACCACGCGACGACAACTTCGGACATTACACCTGCTCGCCGACAGGCGAACAAATTTGTATCGACGGATGGGAAGGCCAATACTGTGAAAAACGTAAGTAAACACCACTTTTCTTTTATCATGCGCAATTTCGTCCATCACTCGAATGTATAATTACACAAGTTGCTGGCTGCGTTTGCGGTAGTATATGAGTCGACATGGTTTTGGTTTGGGTGGGAAAGAAAAGCGAGGAAAAAAAAAGCAACTCAACTCTACTCTTCTTCGTTGTGTAATGTAAAGAAGTTCACCGCGTCGAAAGACGTGCCGTGCCGTGCCGTGCCTTGCTGCTTTTGCTCGGTCGTCGAGTTTGCGCTTGCTTTACGCGCTCTTCTTCCCACGATTCTGAAGCATACCGTAGACGTTCCTCGATGGCTTATGCTTGGCATCTTGTGTATTGCATCTTCATTCATCTATATCTTCTTCTTGTTGCTATACCTATACCAGTAAGAAATGAACAACTAGCCAGCCAGTCATTCGAAAATTCGATTCAACTCCGACCTATTCACGAGATTGGATTCCGACCATATCTTTCATCTTGGCTATATA
>JARJEB010000804.1:0-17929 GCA_030264535.1 Liometoxenus newtonarum
TACTTGCCAATCGACGATTTACTACTTCGTATGCCGAATAGGCATGGGTGAACGGAACGTAGCTTGGAACTTGTGCGGAGTGCGCGTCCTTACTTGACTGCGCATGCACAATTCTTCGATCAAGTGGCTTCACCATGGGCTTCACTTGCCGCCATTTTGCACTGTTTGTGTTTGTTGTGGCGTTTCGTTTAGTTGTGTTTACGAAAAGCTGTGTATAAATTTTGGAATATGGTTCCAAATAGGCCAACGTAATGGGTTAATTAGCGTAAGCGCAATTGAGCCCAACTGCATACTTTATTGTTAACAGTTGATTTGCTAAAATCAGTAAATAAGAATTGTGTTTTTATTTGAGTTTTTGTTGTTTTGGGCGCCAACCAGAGCGCCAACGCCAACTTTATAGTTACAACAGTTATACAAGAATCTCAACAACAATCAACAATAGAGAGAAGTGAAGATTCTGGGGAAAACTTCAGGTTTAGAACTAACGTGAATAATTAAAAATAGTTTTAAAAATTATAATTAAAAAAATCTAAGTGATAGTTATTTCCATTTTGTTGACTTAAAATTAGTGATAACAAGAAGTCGACATGTTTTATGCTCACTTTGTGTTGGCCAAAAAAGGGCCTTTGGCTCGAATTTGGTTGGCTGCACATTGGGACAAGAAGCTAACGAAGGCACATGTGTTCGAAACCAATATTGAAAAATCTGTGGATGGTATTTTACAACCAAAAGTGAAGATGGCTTTGAGAACGTCAGGCCATTTACTGCTGGGAGTTGTGAGGATTTATTCAAGAAAGGCAAAATATTTACTGGCTGATTGTAACGAAGCTTTTGTGAAAATTAAGATGGCATTTCGTCCAGGAATGGTTGATCTGCCTGAGGAACACAGGGAAGCCGCAGTTAATGCCATCACATTACCAGAAGTTTTTCATGATTTTGACACTACAATGCCAGAACTAAAGTATAAAATTTATTAAGTACATATGTCTTCCTTCTCTTGACTAATATCTTTTATTTTTGTTATGTAGTGACGTTGATATTGAAGCCCAATTTAGTTTAAACCAATCGAGAGCTGAAGAAATCACAATGCGAGAAGATTACGGAAATTTGTCTTTGGTCAATAATGATGATGGTTTTGGTGATATGGGTTTCGACACTGATGCTCCAGATTTAATGCGCCACGCATCCATGGAATCATCTGGTAATTTGTTGTTCAGTGACGGCATAGACTCAGTAGGGTTAGATAAAGATCGCGAACCCATACCGTCAACATCGGGCACTCAAACAATGGATGTTGACACACCACTAAGAGACGACGAATTTGGATCTAACTTAAACGCAAACATGATTTGTAAGTATATATTTGCTTGTGACTGTGTTGTCAATTTAATTCGCTCGTGTAGCTGGCGGTTTGTTTGAAGGTGGATTATTTGATGATGCACCAATGGGTGACGTCCCACCAGTGGATAGTCATCATTTGACCGAACCACCGGTTCCGTCATCAGCCCATGACGATAGTGACGATGATATGGACCAATTTGGCGGGCCACCTTCTTTGGCCGGCGACAGTAGTGACATTTCACGGCCTCCATCTCCACTCGAGGCAGTCCTAAGCGAAAAATCAGCTGTTCCTGCACCAGCTCAATCGATAACCAGCGAACAGCCAGAGCAACAGGAAGAACGAGTGGAAACTCCTTTAGATCAGTCTACGCTGCTTCAGAACGATGATGAAAGCTTTGCATTGCCGCCAGTGGATGCAACGGCAATACGAGGTGTTAGCAACAAGAGCAAGCGGAAACGGAAACTAATCGTCGATGAAGTTAAGAACATATCTGGTGAAGAAATGAAGAACCAACTATCAGATACGAGTGACATCGTCACGACGTTAGATCTGGCACCACCGACAAAGCGACTTATGCATTGGAAAGAAACGGGAGGCGTAGAGAAATTATTTGCTTTAACCGCGGCCCCAATTCCATCTCGGGAACTCTTTAAGAATCATCAAAGGCATCTGATATCCGTGTCTAGAGGGACCGAAGACTTTGCAATGTTAGGTGACCCAGATTCCTTAGCAATTGATCAAATTCGAGAAGCTGAAGAACAGGCAAGTTTAGAACCAGCACCATTACCTACACCAACCAAAGCACGCAGAAAAAGAAAGCACGATGATGCCAGTAGAACCCCTATACATCCAGGAATTGAAACACCACAACCTATATTAAATCCGGAAGAAGCATTAGCTACCATGATGGCACCTTCTACGCCTATGATGCCACCACCGACACCGACGCAGATTCCACCAATGATCTCACCGCATGTGATGATGCCACCACATACTCCTCACTTGCACGAAGAGATGCCACCGCCGCCGACACCTATGATGGGATATCCAGCAACACCTGCGCCGCCAACGCCGCTACACCATATGGAAGAAATGCCACAGATCCCGCCGGATCAAGTGCATTCGCTACTTAACGAACCTGAAGGCTTGGGTAACTTGGTGCCTCCTATGACTCCAGCTACTGGCGAGGAGTTGTTAACTGCACATGGGTTGGGCATTCCCCAGACGCCGCAGCATGATAGTTTTGGAAATGTTGATTTACCTGCAATGGAAAATATGGGATACGATCACGTAAGTAATGCTCATCTCTAATAGAAGTGTAATCATTTTCATTGTTTGTACAAGGTGCATGCATTATTTTCCTTTTTATTTGAAGACCTACGATCTCTTAAATGGTGCAATAGTTACAAAAATGTGATTTTCATAGTTCGTTTCCGAGTTAATTTTCTCGGGAATTATTTCATGTATCTTAAATGAACGCATATTTATTATTTTATTTAAATGTAATTAGGGCAACATGCAAATGGCTAACATGGGTTATGATGAAAATATGCCAGCCCAAACACCAGCAGGTGGAATGTCCGAACGTGTACACTCACCGTGGCAAGGCGAATACGACTTTCCCCAATCGGTTGATCCAACCGAAGAACAGCAAGTCGATGAATCCGACGAACAGTTTGAGGAGCGAGTGCTTAACAAAAGGGCGTATCAGCTGTTCACCGCGGTCAAGCAGAAATTGGCGCATACAGATCAAATGGTTTTGTCTGACATGTGTCATCGAAATACAAGAAAACAGGTACTTACGTACTATGCTTACATATGACATGTCGCCCAAGATGTATATTTAAAGGACGGTTTATGATTGACATAAAATTAACATAAGATATAATACCATATGAACAAAAATTATTTGGGTAAAGGGTGGCTCTGGAATTCTGATGTACGTTGCATGTTTGATTCATCGTCACCCGAAATGCTCCGAAACGCAATGACTACTGACGATGAATCAAACATACAACGTACGTTCAGAATTCCAAGCCACCCTTTATCTAAATAATTTTTTTTCATATGGTATAAATAGTTCAAGTACGTGAATGACCATGTTACGGTTTATGATTGCGGAATTAATTCCTTAACATAAGTGCTTGACATAGAAGTTCGCCAACTCTCAACTCTTATGGAATATTTCCTATTCCTAGCCAATGACGTTGAAGATGAGACAGCATGCGCATAGCACGGCTGTTCAACAACTATGTATGCTATGCTGACGGAAATGATTGCCGTTATTTTTGAGGTTATTTTTTTGACTTGACATGCGTCCTTCATTATTATAGCTTTTGTCATTAATTATGAACCCAGAGTCTTATATTTAAATCTTACGGATTATTTCATAAGTTAAAATCTTATATTACGTCAATTATAAACCGCCCTTAATTGGCGTGGAAGAGTTTAAAGGGAAAAGAAGAAAAGAATCGATTTTCCTGAATAGCATAATAGTATATTATACATTCAATAACTTTGTTTCATTAAATTTATGTTTTTGCAATATTTTATTTTTATAGGCTGCACAAAAGTTTTACAGTCTACTAGTACTGAAAAAGTTCAACGTCTTAGAATTACACCAAAGTGCTGCATATGGAGAGATCTATGTAACGAAAGGAACAAAGTTCGAAAATCCCGTCATGTAAATATTAACTAATAAAGATATAAAGTTAAATCCAAAACCAAGAAGAAATATTAATGAAAAGGTCGTTTTTAAAATGAAGTTATAATTATTGTACAAAGATTGATTTATTACATAGTTTGAAATGTTTTCATTTTTATCTTTAATGCGGATATGCATCTTTGAATGTAAATTTAAAATATTTTATGAAATAATGAGAAGCGAAACTAATGCTGAGGAACATACAAAATGGTACGAATGCATGAGAATGTACTAACTCTGTCTACGTTTGTTAGCGATACCAAATAATAACGATAGTAACGGGGAACAAAAGGATATTGAATAAGTTATCAGTTAATAGGCAAATCACTAACGATAATACATAGCTGGAAGCAAAAAAATTAAGGTTAAGAAACAGTGAACAAACACGGTTGCAAATAGTAATTAGGTTTTATAATGGCTGTTCCATGTCCATTTTAAACTTAAATCCTTTATTTTTATTAAAGACCATTATTACATGTAGTCTGTTTGTTTACCATAACTAGAAAGTTGCCAGTTCAAAGTGGCATATCCCATATTAATAAATGCTCTATTTTATAGTATTTAACAATAATTATCAATAGTTATTTAACCTTACGTTTAAAACGTTATTTTTTAAAATTCTAGAATAATATTGACGTATTTTTGAGAAAATTTGTTTAATTGCCTATTGCCTCTCTGTTTGAAATCGAAATGTGAATAAGTTAGCAAAAGTGAAAAACCTATATTTAGGTGTAAGTACTAATTTTTGCCAACTTAATTTAGTTTTCATATTTAAATTTTGTTAGAACTGGAAAGGCCTTAAACAGGAAAATAGTAAATAGATGTACCAATGATTTTTGAAATTTCAATTTTACTGATCAGGAAAAAATTAGTAAAATTGATATCTTCTGAAAACAAGCAAATAACGCAATTGCACTTTAACACTTATACAGGATGTTTCAAAGTTGTGGTGGAATATCGTTAGGTATTTGCCGCTTATTAAATGTTGACGATATTTAAACTAACATGTAAAATGCTGCATTTTTAATTCGTGAATTGTTTATTTTTCATTTCTACCTATATAAAATTTCATCTTTTACCAGGTTGTTTATCTTTATTTATTTTATTGAACATTGATTCGATTTATACATATTCCAAGCGAATTTACTTTATTTGATATTTATTTATTTGCAATATTGAACTAGAAGTAAGGTTGGTAATAATTAGAAACTGAAGTGGAATACGAATATGAGGACAAATAAGTCAGAAATGAATAATTATGTTATTGTAACTGTATTTTTAACCCAGGGCGTCACTACAAATTATTGCCTGTAGCACGTTCATTGCTTTCAAAAAGGCAAAACCGATGAGTTTTAGTTTATATATTTGCATATGACGGCCGCCTTTTTTAAAGCTTCGCGCCTGGAGCAAACTGCTCCAATTGCGCCGTAGTAGTTACGCCCTGGACCATAAATAAGTACAATTTTAAATGTGTAAATTTTGATGAGCAACCGTCAGTTAGTACCTTTAAAATCTTACTGTTAATTTGTTTGCTTGAATATCAGAAACACCTGAGGAAACATGTAAATTAAAGTCAGAAATTTCGATTTTTATTTAAAACTTCATTTTCATATTTTTTTAATAAAACCAAGATTTATTGTATTTGTCTTGATTAATTTCGAAATGTTGTTTTAAAACATTCGACTATCTCCACTCTATGTATCATAGAAGCATAAAAGTACCCGAAAGCACGCAAACGACAAAATACATATAAAATCGCCAAAATAGTGTTCTTCGTTTTCTCGAATGTAATAGACAAGGAAGTCAGGTATACCTTGCAATTATTTTACCGTCGAACATAGCATGTGCTATGTTCCTATGCTCGACGGTAAAATAAACTAGTCAAACTCATGGCAACGGGGATTTGTATTGCTAAAGATGGACGTGGGGAGAGTGGGGATGACAATGTATTGTACTGACGGAAGGTATTGGCCTTTCAGGATATTTTATGGAAAATAAATCGCGAACAGTATGCAGACTATTATTTCGTGCGTACATTTTTTTATTTTATTCTACCTTTTCTTCGGTTGTACACATGATTGATGAAGATTTTGTGAACAATCAATTCAAATTATGACAAGGAACAAAATTGCATCAGTCCCTCGGTGTGTCTTTAGCAATACAATTCCTCTTCTCACTGCCATGAGTTGGATTCGTTTATTTTTCCGTAGAACATAGGAACATAGCAAATGCTATGTTCGACAGCAATATAATCGCACGGTATATAGCAATATCTAAAGAACCACTGAAAAGAATTCCGGCATATTAAATTGTTTTAGCACAATTAATACAAAAGTTATTAAGAGCTGTTCAAAAACAGACAGACATAGCGCACTTAAATTTATAGTGTTCGATTTGTGCAGGTCGTTAGGAATTATTTTGAACAAATCGAAAGCCATATATTCCCACAGTCATAAGAAAAAATCGGTACGGACATAAAATAAATTAAGTTGTGCGAATGGTTTTCATATAATTTGAATACGCACATATACCGTGTGATAGGTCATATATCCGAACAAACCAAAATTTACATATCATATTTATATCTGCCAGTTTCTGTTTCTCTTTCAACTGGGAATAAAATGGAAGATATCAAATAAAAATAAAGAGAATTCCAAACAAATGGGGAAGAGGAATATACATCGAGAGTGTTCGTTTCGATGAATGGTCAATTTATAACAATTGGTTATAAGAAAAACAGTTGTAAGTAAATCTTATAGGAACAAAAAAAAAC
This sequence comes from Liometoxenus newtonarum, assembly GCA_030264535.1. Lineage (NCBI taxonomy): Eukaryota > Metazoa > Arthropoda > Insecta > Coleoptera > Staphylinidae > Liometoxenus > Liometoxenus newtonarum. Next base: position 6,820 of record JARJEB010000804.1, read on the forward strand.
AGTAATTTACAATTAAATTTACTTCACACCTCTATGATTAGTGCGTACTAACTTACAAATCTTAAAATTAATTACATTACAATATGACTTTAAATTGTAAATGAGGATGAGTGAGTTTTACGAGTTTCATGTAAATACTTTACTACATCTACAGATACTCTATACTCTTAATAATTTATTATTGTAAAGGCAATGTGTCATAAACAAGCAGTAAAAAGGGCCATAAATAACATGAAAGTGCATAAATGGCATGCCAACAGAGCGCAAACAAAATCAACCATTGTGTTTGACCATTCATCAAAGATATGACCGAATTGAAAACATCTGGAACCAAACCTGAACGTTTTCCCCGAAAGTCATATATAGATATAGATGAGTTAAACGAAAGGGTAATATTAACAACTAGATTAGGTTTTGAAACTTAAAACTACGTTAATTTTAGTTTTTCTTTTCTAATCCATTTAATCCCTATAGACTCGTTCCAACAAAGCATTAAACTAGTTTCGAACTGTCCGACGCATGAGCAGTTTTAAAAAAGCGGTATTTTTTAAAACTGCCCATGCGTCGTACAGTTCGGAACTAGTTCGGTGCATTGTTGGAACAAGCCTTATAGTTACTTAATTAATTCCGGAATTAGATTATCTTTCTCCTTACATTCTTCTTCTTCTTTTTCAGCCTATTTTTTTGGTCCACTCCTGAACCAGGCATCTCCTGTGTATAGTACAGGGCTTCTTAAACTTTTTTCATTCACGAGCCCATTTATGATTGTGAGTTTTTTGGCGACCCCATATAAATATAAAAGAAAGATACATAAATATTTTGTGATGATATATTGATTAGGTAACAATATACATACATATGAAAAAATATAGTTTTAGAATTTGTTTAGAAATATACAAAAATATAAAATTAAAACTTGCACAAATAGTTGTAAAATTGTATTTATTATAATTACAAAAGTTATATGCCCTATTTTTCATCAAAATTGCATTTTTTGCAATAACATAAATAAAAGAGAATATTGAGCAAAATATATCGTTGCCTGTATATTCGAGCCCGGGCATAAATTCGTATATTTAAATATGTTACATTAAAATTTCGCGACCCCAGGATTTTGCTAAGCGACCCCATTTGGGGTAGCGACCCATAGTTTAAGAAGCCCTGGTGTAGAGATTCGAATACTCTACATTTCAGCATCTACAATATGGATGCATAGTTTGTGAGATATTAATTACGAAAGCATCAAATTACTGAACGGTCAGAATAACAATCACCAGTACAAGAATAAAATATATTCATGCAGAGACGGATTTAGGTATAGTCTTCATGTGCAGCAGACCAGGGCTCGCTTAATCAAAGAGCCGCTTCGCTCGAGCGAGTTTGATTAATTGGGTAGGTCCCCAAACAGTGTTAGCCCAGGGCCGCTAAAATTAGCGGTCATGCTTCTGGGATTATTTACATTACATCTTTCAAAATTTGGATTTTTTTAGTGCGAACTTTAGCAAGTAACTATAAAACTTCCAAAATAGTTGAAAACTTTAAAATATGCCTATTTTAGATACATATTGAATTATTTACTTTGTTTTTCAAAAAATTGGACGTCTTTAATACAGACGAATTTCTTCGTGTCCTTTTCATCACCAATCAATTTTTACTTGAAAATTTAAATAATTGTGGAAGTATGAGATCTATTTGAAAAATTTAAACTCTTTTAGGAGTTCTAATACAATAGCTGTAAAAAACTGTAAACAAAAAAAATTCCTCTTTGAAACCCCATCCTGGGACAACATATCTGTGTACCAACTGATATGCAGGGTGAGTAAATTTGGCTGGGAATGTTGGGGTAACTTTTTCTGATTAGGTGTGAAGTCGGTGAAATGGGAAAAGTAAAAAATTTGATATATAGAAATGAGTTATCTTTAGACCTTCAAAAATTTGTAGAAAAGTTACCTAAGCATACCCACGGAATTTAATTTCATAGTAATTCAATTCTGTATTACGAGTAGCTTTGAATTTTGTACAATAAATCTTGCAGAACAATCAGGGAAAAAGGCGAGTTTCAGCTGCAGTCAAAGGGCTAATCTCTGTTATACCAATACCAATTATATAAAATCTGATTCGTGATCTTTTAAATTAAAATCCTCTGACTAAAATAAATAGGTATGAAAAATTGTACGCAAAGTACAATTTTAACACATATACTTAATTGAAAATCGTTACTTACTACTGCCGGTCGCCCTGCAAATCCACTTTTACTCAGATCTTCTTATACCATCAAGCCATTGGACTATAGCTATGTATACGGGAAAATTAATAAAGATTGGCACATTATACCACTACAGCATCCTTTCATCCTCTATCACAACACCCTCGCTGCTGCAGCTACTGGAATCCTTACTAATGAGCGGAATAATGCCTGAATGATTATGATTGTGGTACACCCATGGAGCGTGTTATTGAATTTCTCCACTATGTACAACTCCAAACATAGTTATAAACCAAGCATAATAATGGTACAAACTTGATACTTTCATATAAGTAATGACTTTATATATCACGATAGACGATTTTGCAGAACAAAGTTGAAACGGATCAACATGGCATATAACAGTAGTATCCTGACAAGTTTATAGTAGTAGGTATGCATTATGCACGTATTCAATTACGAAGTTAACTAAATGTAAGATTTAATTTACATTTATCAAGTTGAAGATTTATTAAATTTCGTTCCGAATGATTTATTAGTTTATTTCCACTTTACGAAGGAGGGTAGTTTGCGCTTTTGTTAAATACGGTGGGGCGCAATGCAATACTCATTGCTAAGGGCTGAAAAACAATTTCCTCATCTACTGCAACACAACACCGCAGTATAATACCACAAGATGGTAAAGGCAAGTCAAGTGCAAACCAACGTCTGAGTGTTGTAAGTTATGTGGTGACTATGTAATTAAATTTCTTAATGAGTTTTTCGTTTTTAACCAATGTTTCTTGCATTTCCTTTTTATAATATAATTATTGAAGTGTACTTTCTTGTTTAGAAATTAATTGGGCACAAATAAATTTTATTTATATTTTAAATATCTCATTTGAACGTATAGTAAACCCTGAAGGAAAGACGGATGAATTTATTTAATTGTAACATCTGCAAAATTATTCTTATAAAATTTTAAAAATAGATTTAAAAAACGGAGTCTTAATGTCTTTAATAATAAAAAATTACACACCTAAATGGCAAATTTTCAAATATCGACTAGCTGCGGATAAATGCAATCGTATAAATGATAAACAGAGCGGCCAGGATATTAAATGTTTAATACATTTTAGTAAAAGTATAGAAGCAATATTACATCAGTATCCAACGAACCATTCCACAGGGCACTAGTTTTAGATATTAACAAATGTACGAACACTATATCTATAGGTATCTAGGGTACACTTTCATGCGCTGAATAATTATCAGCATTTACGAGGTCCACTTCAATATCCTATCACCAGACACGTTTGAACTCATATCATGTGCAGAAAAATCGTATAAAAACAAAATGAATAGCAAAAAATAAGTCGGATTGGGCAACTGCAGGAAATGTCTTTAATATCATTTCTACATTAATTGATTGTAGTTGTTTTACTTATGCCTAGATAAGTATTTTGATTTCAGTTCAATGCCTATTAATACCTGTAGTTGCTCGAGTTTTTATTCAATATGTCTATTGTACATATACAGAGCGTTTATTCTATCATCGAACATAGCATGTAGCGTACGCAATGTTCGCAGCTGAAATAAACGAGTCAAACTAATGGCAGTGGCAATGCACCATCAAAGTTGTCAATTTTGTTCCGTGTTATATTTCACTTCTTTCTAAAAAGTTAGGTCTTTCAAACACAACTCGAATCTCAATTCAACACGGTTTACAATAATCAACAAAATTGCTCGCACACTGATGCACTGACTTGTCATCGTGGTGTGTCGTCGTCCGTCCCACATCCCCACTCTCTCCCCGTCCGTCGCTATGCCGTTAGCAACAGAAATTCCCACTGCCATGAGTTTGACTAGTTTATTGTTACTGCGAACAGAGCCCATGCTATATTCGACGGTAAATTAAACGCACGGTATATGTGGTGCAATTATTCTATGCCGTATTAATCGTACGGGTTGATCGATTTGTTTGAATGGTTTGTAAAATATTTTCTATTTTCATGCGGGTTCTATGCAATATATACAATCTGGGCTGGCACTAATGTTAGATCGTTTATGTCCCTTTAGAAAATATATATTAAGTTTTTTAGTGACTTTAGTGAGTCCAAGTATTGTAATAAATTCTTGTCGAGTAAAACCATTAGAGTGTTAGCAAACGTACGCCTACGATTATATAATAAGTAAGGTTATAACTTAATTTCACTCTAATGCAAGTATTTTTGCGGTTTTCACATTTATTGCGTTTCTTTGCAGGTTTAAATGTGGCTAAATTGGATCAAATAAATTGTTATTTTGTGCGTTACTTTGTGCGATAAAAGCATTAAATTCGTGTACGTGAAATGAACATTTGATTGATTAATACAAGGACATTTATTCAAGAGCTAAATTTGTTGAATATACGTGAGTGTGTAAAGTCATTTACAATAATCAACAATCAGTTGCAACATGAAATGGTTTAATGGGAGTAATTGTTTGTCGATTGATAGTAGAAATGGAGTTAAATCGAGCATAAAACTACCAAATCGCATATAAACTGAATTGAGAAAATATGATATTTGTGTATGGATCAAAATAAACGGAAATAAATCATAATTTTCTCACCATTTATAATTACATTGTACAATTAAATATTAATTACAAATTTACATATTTAATAACACTCACATTGATAATATTGCATGTTAGTGGTAAATGAACTAGAATGATAATAATTCATCAACCTAATGGCAAATATCGAATATGCATTCATACTTGGCCACAATATATTTGCGTACATTATTGGGGGTTGAAAGCCGCATTCATATGTTTAGATTTGGTGACCATCGTAATGGAGAAAATGAAAATTAACATTATAGCAAAGCCGCAAATTCGAGAACATATTGATCAAAACCTCAAATTGTATTCTACTGACAACAAATATGCATAGTACGTGCTTTAGTATTCATATTGAGTACGCATTTTGCGATTCAAATATTCATGCTAGATGTTCGAACAATCTATCCATCTATACGAATCGATTATTTGTCGCATAAACAACAACCCAAAATAACCCAATAGGTAATAATTTCCAATCAGTCTATTTTCCGCCAATAGGGAATAGATAGAAAACAGCTTCATGATGTTGCGATGTCGATGAAAACATGATACTTGCATACGGAGCACATGTATGATTTAAATTTTCAGATCCGGCTTACGGTTATAAAAATATTCAATTTATTTTATTTCCATATACAGTTGGTAGGTAACTTTTTGAGGAATACTTGACTATTACATGAATTTAATGTTTTGACTTCCGCAAGTACAAGTCACTACTTTGACGTTTGAATCCAAGGTGTAAAATTTCAACTCGGTAGGTTTTTACTTTTCGACTTATCGAAATAGTAAGGAAAGGTATGTAATCGGTCAATTTTTTTGTCACGTGGGTCAGACTCATACTGATTTCCTTATATCCAAATCCGTAAATTTTGCCAACTAAGAAAGTAAAAATGTAACCTCATTGTGTAACTTCATTTATTTTAAATTTTTTTTTTCGTCTAAAGAAGGGAACATATACTTAATGTAGGTATTTTATGTTAAATCTAGTTTATCCACTAATTTTATAAATATTCAAAGTGGTTTCAGATTTTGTTTTTACGTCATCCTTTGGAAATTTTATCTCATACTTATACATATATACATAGAACTTTCTGCAATTTGTAAACTTTTATAAGACAAAACGTAATATGCTGTTGTTCTCTATCATTCCATGTATTCGAGGAAACTAAAAGCCTAACCGTAACGAAAACAAATAACATAAATGGATCCACAAATAAATGAACGAATCCATCGCAACTGAGTCTTCCTTCTGGGAACAAACAACGCAAAACGTATACGCATCTTAAACTATAAGAAACGAAAGACGAATATACGGATGAATGAGAATACTATTGTCTAATAAATTAAACCCGCCGACTCAGTGTGCTCAGTGTATGGTTACAAGGAGAGCAAATGAGCTCACTTTTCGATCCCGTTTCGTCTTCAGAGGAGCTTTTAACGTCAATCTAATGCAATGTCAGTGGTGTCCCCACTGTAGCCTAGAACGATGACGACCAACATCATCACGAGGAAGAATAATACGAAGTTGTACAAAAGTCGAAATGTGAAGATGCTTAGTCTCGGTATCGCTTTCAGAACACTTGAGAGCTCCTCATCGCTTTTCTTTTCGCCTCGGCTTTCAAACTTGCAATTGTTGTTAATATAAGAAACATCATTGGTTGTAGAAAAGATTAATTGATAGTGCATGTGTTTTTCCAAAACTTTTGCACGCATCTTATTATTGCACAACTTTAGAACAAGATGAAATAATATCAACCGGACAGATATATTTTAAGGAATTATTTATTGTAGCTGATCGAATATAACTACCTTACATTTAAAATACTTGAATTTTTTCCCCGTTATTTATAAGTTATAACCAAAAATTTTTTGTGGAGTTGTGTTCATACACTGAACTAACCGATTATAAAATTCTAGTACACTTGAATGCATATGGTTGTACAACTTGGGAATCATATTGCTCTATAAACTATTTGTACATCTCTTTGTTACGAATGTGAATTCAAATGCGAATGTGTAGCAGCATTTTCTGGTATTTGTGCAACTCAAAATTTACATATAAAATCTGTGTCAGGACGATTTTATACATTGCAAGTTTACATACATATTCAATGTGTTTCTAATGGATGACATAAAAAGCTGTTGGGTATGTACAAAAAATCAAATCGTTATTATCAACAAAAACCCAAATTTGCATGTTGGTTCGTAATTAGAACTCATGTACAATTACAGTTATTTGTAACTCATAAAATTGATTTATACAATTTTTATTTGCACACCTTGTATATAAATATACATATGTGTTATTTAATATACGAGCGCATGTCTAAATTAATCTAAAATAAGACTTATGTTGTGGTACTTGCGAGAACAGTGAATACATTTATATAATCGTACTCTCATCTTCTATATATTTTGAAATATTCAAAGTTTGTTTGCAGTTGGTGTTTATTGGAATGTTCAAGACCTTTTGCGCGCCTTTGGTAGTAATAATTTGCGGAAAATCTATTTGTAAACGCTCGACTATATGAGAGTAAGTTTAATAAAAGGAAATTTATCTTTTATTATGAGAATATGTTTCATTCACACCTGCTTTTCATTTTTCCTAAACTTTATCTCAACTACCAACAAGTTTTAACAATCTGAAGAATGATGAAATTATAAATTGTGTTAATATTAACACGAAAATTACATTATATGACATAGCTACTTCGAATTTATTTATGCAAAACTAAAAATCATTCAACTGAAGACTACATTCATAAATTCAGAGATTCATTTTATTGCGTCCTGAATTATTTCTTCAGTGTACTGAGTACTGATACAGGAATAAACTGAATGCGAACAAAAAACTATTCAAAATAAATACATCAGCAATAGACCAGGACAACCAGCACTGACATTATAATGGGGTAAACTTGTAACATTTTCATCGGTACAAAGAGCACAAAACAATTCATCCGCTTGCCTACACTGAAAACATGTTGCACGCTAGAATTTTCAACATTCACGAATAATTCTTGTTGGTGGTCATTCCAAAAATTGAACACAAGTTGTTTACCACTATTCACACACTGTGCACAATAAATAGAAATGAATGCATTTACACGTGTGCAAAACAGCGCAAAATTTGGAATAGTTATTCATATGAATCAGAAATGTCAAATTCAAAAGCAAAAACAATCGGGGCATATATTATAACTGCGCAACAAAAACATTAAACTTCACACTATTTTAGGAAAGGTTTTAGATCCCATTGTATAAATTAATAACATTTGTGTTGTGGAGCAAAGGAAGCGTCAAATATATGCCGTGATTTATAATATCCACTGATTCCCTATTCGTTGTTATTAACCAACTAAACACACATTGCTTGCCAGGTTGTGGACACAAAGATAGATTTGTGTGCAAAGACAAGCAAATATTGCAACGCAAATATTCACTGAAACCATACAAATAACGGGACAGTTCTATTAAGTAGCATAAATTATTTTCATCTAGAAAAAAGCATTCACTTCCAGTTAGGGTTGTGGATTTCAGGGACTGGAGATTGGGATCTGGTTCACAATACACAAAGAATTTCGAACAAAAAGTTAGATATAAAATTATTTATTTCGTTTTTATAATTCATAATATTTCCGAATTCGTATTGTTCTCATGATGAAGGTCTCCCTAGAATCTCTTTTGTTTTTATTACTAAATCTGAAAATGTTTAATTTACGCGAATAAAATTTTTATATTTCCAACTTTTTAAGCTTTATAATATTTAGTCAAAGGAATTAAGAGATATTATTAATACTAGAACTGAAAATGGAATCTTTCTTTACATATGGATATGGAATATAAATATTTATTTCAGAATTTATTGTTGGATTAATTTCAGGTATTAATTTTTTCCGGGAATAAGATGTAATTTTTATTACTCTTTCATATACTTCGTACATAATTTAACTCTGACACCGCATAATATAAAAAGTTTTAAAGAACGAAGGAAATAAACTTTTTTCATGGCTACTTTAGAAAACGAGATTTCGCAGACCTGAAATTCCAACCACTGTGAAGATAAGTGACAAGTAACTAAAATTCCTGAAATCCATGTAATCAACATTGCGTTCCAATAGAAATCACTATAAAATACATTGATATTTTATATTTAAATCTTTTAAAATGTTATTAACAACTGAAATTTAAATTGTAGGTATCATGAGGTCACTTAAGTTGACCTGGTTGACCCCCTTGCATCGGCCCTGTGCTCTTTGCCACACACACCCACAAGCGCGGTCCTTTGGAATATCATTTGTTAAATACACAAAATTAGACTAAAGTATACAATTTTTCAAAATAAAAATATAAATAAATTATATATGTGAATGTGCAAGAAATCAACATATTTGTAAGCTGAAAATATTTTGAGGTGCGCAATAAATTTAAAAATTCAAAGATTATGACCTGAAAACCACGTATAACTTGCTACTTTAGTGAAACACAAAGTCCCAGGAGAATTAATGGTTATTGTAACGGTTTATTACATCATAAAATGCACAATGCATAAAAACGATTGGTTCCAGCGACATTTTCTGCAAATTTGGCGTACGACGCTAGCCGATTTACAGCTTCATTAAATTTTAGTGACGTTTCCATGTAATTTATACGGTGTGTGCTCTCCGAGTTGAGTATCTATAATATTGCAGCAGAATATAATTTCATTAGGAATTGCAGAATACACTAAATTCGCGCGTCTCATTCATACACAAACCAGAAGTCTGCACATAATACTATGGTGTGGGATGGCACGGTGTGATTATGATTAGTGCGAAATAATGTCCTACTGCTAGCTTCGTATGCCTTCCCGCGTGAATAAACGAAGCAAAAGCCGTTCGTTCCAATGATGTATGTATTCTACTCTACTATAACTGACTGGATGGCTGGCAGCCTGTTCGAGGCTGCCTTTAAATATTCATAATGGCGCATTTGCAATATCAGAACTTTATTAACAATCCGGCCCTACATCCCATATTTCATATACATGTTAGAGTTGCAATACTTCAACATGATCGGGATGGAACACAATTATCAAGTGAATGATTAATTAGTAACCTAATAAATACTGGTTGTTTAAGAAGATTCCCAATGAAAGTTGAACGTCATAAGAAATCCCTTAAGTAGTATAACCTAAATAAAGAGTGTGGCTATTAAATAAGCGAAATTATATTATATTCTTGATGTAATTCCGGTCTGTATCTAATTTTTACTTTCAGGCCACATACCGAAGCTATGTAGGTATGGGAAAGATATCGAACTCGAGTTTTCGACGGATCTCCACGAATCTCGCTTCCCTGAGTCCGATAAAGTGGGTTTTGCTGGTGTGTGTGTGTGTGTGCGTGTGTGCCTGTGTGCGTGTGTGCGTGTGTGCCTGTGTGCGTGTGTGCGTATGGCGTGTGTGCGTATGTCGTGTGCGCGTGTGCGCGCGTGCGCGCGTGTGTGTGTTTGTGTGTGTGTGTGTGTGTGTGTGTGCGTGATAAAATTCTGGGCAAACTAAGCAAGGGATTTTGATAAAATTTGATGCGTTGGTAGATATCCGTCTTGTGATCACCTGGCGAATAAATGAACAAAATCGGTCATTAAGGAAGGGCACTAGGGCACACAACGTGTGTGCGTGATAAAATTCTGGGCAAACTAAGAAAGGGATTTTGATAAAATTTGATGCATTGGTAGATATCCGTCCTGTGATCACCTGGCGAATAAATGAACAAACTCGGTCATTAAGGAAGGGCACTAGGGCACATAACGTAAATGTCAAACAAAAATTTGCGAATCACAGCCAAATAAAAAATACGTTCTTATAAGGATTCGAAATATCTCCATTGTAACAGATATAACTTTTTCGCGCTACCATGTATACTTTGTGAGATATTAATTCCCAAAATGTCAAAGTTGTGTATGCTCTTGTGAACAAAATTCCGGTCAAACCGCGCGACGCATTGGGATGAAATTTGGCACGTGGGTAGATGTCCGTCTATTGAGAACCTGGAGTAAAAATACTGAGTAAAAATGAAATCGGTCGGTAAAGGGCACTTTACCAGGATGTCAAAACATAAAATATTGCATATACGCAAGAACAAATATATTCTTGTAGCCCTGTCAGATTTCTACATTTCAATAAAAATATAAAATAAATCGGCGAGTTAAATTCGCTGCGCACAACTTTCCGACCATATACAGTATGATTTCGTAAAAATCGTCAATTGTAAAAGTAATTTTGATCGGAAATATGATTGATTACGTTTTGATATCACTAAATTTCTGTGCAATTTCCAC
>JARJEB010000821.1:0-20497 GCA_030264535.1 Liometoxenus newtonarum
TTATCGATGAAATTGTTGCAAATACATTAGAAATAATCAGCATTGTGATGTATTCATGCCAAATTATAATTCTTTAGCGCTTTTTATGGTTATTAATTAATAGGTAATGTATACATTATTCTAGCTTTTAGGGAAGGTAGCAGAACGATAACCAACTTTCCCCACTCCTGCTAAATCCGGTTTGTGCAGCTTTGCGTTTTTTGCTCTTCCAATTCCACAATCTTCCTTCAACTTCTTGGACGTGACCAAAAAAACAAACCCTAAATAACGTACTTGTTCTGGATGCTCTACCGGAACTGTGAGCGAGCATAGGGTGCGTTTGTTTGCTCTCATGGAATAATATTCCAAGAGAGAGTTGGCAGAAAAAGATTCAAGCGGATTTGGGGACTGACTTCCGCAGTGCGATCTAAACTGCGTGCGCCATGTATACGTAAACTTTGTATACGTAAATTATTAACAAGTAATTCTACAACGGCTACAACAATTCTAGGTTAGGAAATACGAAAATGTTGGCCGAACTTGTGACAAATCAGACCTCACTCTCTCGAGAGAGCGTGAGACCGGCGAGAAATCGGAGAGCTGGAGAGTCTAGGGTCATCAATAAAACGGCTCTCCTGTCTTCTGGAATGGTCTCCGATGAGGCAAAAAAAACACACCCATAGCATATCTGCGCGTTGGCTGAGCGGACCAGCGCACTGTGTAGAAGGCACGGAACGGAACGCAGCGGAATCTCGTATATGGTTGCTGTCGGCCATCATTTTTAAGGGTGGGTATATTTTGGCACAAAATTGGAAATTTTTGTTTGTACTTACGCCTTGATTACATGTAACGCGGCAGCAAAATGTAACTCTGCCGATGAAGGGGGTTGGGCACTCCGTCTAGTAAATTGAAACGGGTCCGAGTGACTGTCTCGCCATCATACTCTCGGCCGAGCGCTCGGTAATTAGTTTATACCATCCGAGCACTCGGCCGAGAACACTGTCTCGCCACTGTACTCGTTACGTGTAATCAAGGCATTATAGATAGTCAATAATTAGTAAAATAAACAGGCATGATGATAAGACAGGTCGAAAGAGTCTGTACATGTCTGACTATTTATTTCTAAAAGAAAACTCCGATTTTGGTGCGGAGCTTAAAATATTTTCTCTCTTTCTTTAATAATAGCTGAGTTGCATTTTATCATCGAATGCCCCTTAGAAAGAACGGATACATTTCAAATTTCTCGCCAAAGAACACCCGATCATGCTTTAGACGCATGCGCGGCAACAGCTGATTACTAGACGTCAAAACAAAACACGACGTTGACGTTTACTGACATTTTGTCATTTTTTGACAACAATCAACAAATAAGGGATACGGAAAACAAAAACTGTTTGTGAATTGTCGTTTCAGAAATTTGTTATTCTCATATCAGCCATTTTTTGAACCGAAACGATGCGTCATGTAATTGGAAATCAAACAAATAGAAATTAAAAATAGCCAAGCTACAGAGCTTGCAATTACAATTTCAAGTCGTGCGCAATTTTAGTCAATTATGATAAATTTGTGAATGGCTTAAGTGTATTCATACTAATTCATATTTCATTTTTAAACGCTTTTATGTATATGCAATGACCTAAATACTTTAGTTGGCTATCAGTAAATTATTGTTAAAGTATGAACGGAACAATGAAGACAACCGGCGAAACACAAATACAAAGTAAGATATTCAGTTCTTTTAGTTGTTTTATTTCTTTGCTGATTTTCGATTGTTTCAACTTTTGTTATTTCATATTTTAGTTGCGTTGGGTACGTTACTCGACTCAGCCTACGACAAAAACAATTTGGTTTACGAGACCATCAACACGTCTTTGCGTAAAATCGGCAAGAAACATCCAAATGAAATGCTTAAAGCATGTTGCCACTTTGGCAAACGAACGGAACCGAAACCAAGCAGCGAGCATTTAGGTGTTGTCCTCGAAGTTATGGTCGATATTTGCAAGGAACACATCATTTACGTTGATGGGGACACGATTATGATGATGTTGGACTTCTGTCTGGATCTAATGACACAGAATCCTAGCTATGAACCAATGGTACAAATGCCTGCGTGTGAAGTTCTTGTAGCTGTCGGTGTTAAACACGGAATCCAAGTAATTATTAAAAGAAATATTGTGTTCCGTGGTGTTGGAACAAAACTAATATTTTTTTTAATGAATTTTAAGGTTGTCGACGGACTTTTATCGAAAATGTCGGCTGGTGTAATCCCCCATTATACAATTCCGCATACATTAGGATCACTTGCGAGTGCGAATGCCTATGGGGTGGTGCCACATCTTAAGACCATTCTGGGAATCATGTTGCCTTTGCTAGCGGGCCTTAAACAGGACCAGATTAAGCAATCATTTGCTTACTCGCTGGGAAAGTTTTGCGAAGCAATCACTGAATACACAACAAATCCGGAACAAGCACCCGATCCAACAATTCTATTGAAAAATTTCAATATTGAAATTGCAATGGGTTTCGACGTGTTGTTTGCCGTTTGGTTGAACAGCAAAGAGCCCAAGTTGGTGGAGACAGTGCTTTATGCGCTGGCAGCAATGTTTAACATTATTGGAGAAGAAAAAGTGCGACAGCATACAAGCAAATGCGTCCAAGTGTTGTTATTACTTTATAGGTAAGCACATTTTTGAATAGGTCTGCGTCAACACACCTCAATATTAATGCGCATGTGCAGTAGCTCTCAAAGTGCTTTAAACTGTGTTGCAACAAAACAATTCGCAATTTTATTGAACTTTCTTACATTTATTGCTTACTATATTGTTAATATTCTCAATTAATTTTTTATTGATAATCAGGAGACACAAAGAATCACAAGCGATAACAAAGTGCATCGGTTCAGTGATTTCCGTCGCATCGCAAACGGACGGCACATTACTCGAACCGCAACTCGGCCAAATACTTCAATCCCTTGCCGACTTAATATGTATCGCCCCTGATTACGCCCAGCCAGAATTATTACGCACGCATTCCGAAGCGTTGCGCTGCTTCGAATGCCTCTGCATACATTACACGGACCACACCATGGATCACATCCTTCAACTATTGAAACACAACAGCGAAAAAGAGCGCAGTAAAGGACTGATTATATTAACCCACCTGACTAATTCAACAGACACAGCGATAAAAAGCCGTCTAAAAGACGCCCTCGTGACAATCAACGGCATGCTTAGCGAAAACAGCATCAAAGTCAAACGTACACTCATGAAAACAATAGTCGCGTTCGCTTATAAAGGCTTTTTGAGTCATTCCGATGCAAATTCGGAAAACTACCTTCAGTTCATTGTGAAGTTATGCTGCAGACAGGTAATACTTACACCCACGGATCAGCATGAGTTATCCGATTTGAAACAAACTGCTGATAACACCTTGTATATGTTGAGTACCTCGGTGAAGGAGTTGGATTCCACTATGTGGCATTTGTTGTTGAAGTGTATGCTGCATGCTGATTATACTGATGCTACCGTTATATTGTTACGATGTCTCACGCATTTGGCTTCGAGAAAGGTGGCGAAAGGAACGTGCGAAAATGGATTTGTGCGGTGTTTGGCAATGATGGCCTTACCTTTGGATAATTATCGGGGGAATTTTATTGTTACATTCTTGCGTAATGTTAAGATATGGGAGTCGGAACAGTATAAAGCTGTTTGGGAAAGTCGTCTTCCCGGGTTGTTAAAGTATTTAGAGCAGAATTACGATTCGTTTAATTTGAAGGAGTGGGAGGACTTGGTTTTTGATTTTCTCTCTTCGTTGATTGATGCGATCAAGGATCACAAGTTTGAGGAGACTTTGGTTAAGTGCATTAAGGAGCAATTGCCACTTTATACCATCAGGTATGTACTTGTATCCTCGGAAATTCAGATAAAATCGGCTTAAAAATTCTTGGAATTACATAATCTTACAAATTTTAGAAGCTCTTTGCTATTGAGATGTGTTTTGTTAATTCTAGACCATCAGATATCGATATAAACACAAAAAATTCCGAAAAAAGCTTCATCCTGAAATGTCTTTCGATAATTTCGTGCCATTTAACAAACAAAGACATAATTGCGGACGTTATGGACACAATCCTACAAAGCGTCAAGCTAAACGACATCAATGAGCTTCAGTCCTGTGCTGAAGCAATTGGTATAGCTTCCCGCAGCCACTTAAAACTAGTCCTCGATAAATTGTACGTTATCCGTAAAGATGTCCTATTAAAAAAGAACAACAAGTTCTTTAATTTTGGCTTTATGAAGGGACAGAAAGGTGAAACAGAACTAGAACGCATACGCTTCGTTCTAATTGCAAGTTACGCGGAGATATGTAACGAGGCACCGGGTGATAAACTGTTGCCAATCATCCAGAGCGAAATTTTAGACTTTGTTCTCTTGGAACTGGGCAATTGCAAAGAATTTGTTATCAGGCGAATCTGCCTGAAAACAATTGGTTGCATCGCTGATGCTTTACACCCGAACAGAAACAAATTGCACATTCAACTCCAAGATAAAGACAAAGTTCTGCAAGCTGTGTCTGCCCAAATTCAATTACACAACGGCCCCGAATACATCGAACTCTTTCCGGTTGTAATTCCCGTATTGACTTCCCTGGTCCGCTTACCCAATATTCCCGAATCCCATCAACGTCTACGACTCTTAAAGTTATGTTTTGATAACGTGTTTAATGCCTCTGCAATATATTGCAAGCTCAACAATGAAGGCCACGGGGACGTTAAATTGGCACCGCATGTATTCGCCAGTTTCTCCAAGGTCAACCTATTGGTCCAAGAACTGTTGATTCAAAGCATCTCTCCTGCTACTTTAGACGAAATCTTTACATTGCTAGAACCATGGTTGAACCGCAAAAAATTAGAACATCGATTTCCAGCCTTAGAAGCCCTGCGTACAGCCCTACAGTCTTATCTGGATAACATGAAGTTTGCGTACGAGGGGCCTAGTACATTTGGGCAGACTGGAATAATTTTGGCTCGAGTCGCACCGCGTTGCACGGACCCGAATAAAAATACGCGGAAAGTTGCGGTCGAGTGTATTTGCTTGATTTTGTGCATTTCGGGACGGTATGAGGGGCATATGCGAGATCATGATAAGATTATTAGCAACTCCTTGGCTCATGTGCAGGAACAGATTGATACCGAAGAGCCGAAGTTGATGTTCAATTTGGTCACGGATTTGGCGAATGTTATCAGTGGAAATATACCAAAGTATCAGTTGGGGCATTTGGTAGATACTTTGATTGATGGTTTGTTGGATTCGGAACCATCTAGTAGTGCTGGTGCTGGGGTTCTGTTAAACACTGTTGTTACCGCTAAGGGTGGGGAGTTGCAGCCGTTTGTCAATGAGTTGATGGAAAGGCTTTTGGGGATTTATGAAAAGATTGTGAATAAACGAACGCAGAACACAACGTTGTTGGCTGTCTTAAGCTTTGCTAATCACCATTTGAAGCCTGTTCTTAATGTTATACTTCAACAACCTTTACCATATAATGAGTAAGTACCGTTCAACATTAACATAACCTCAATTTTTAACTATTATGCTATTTCATACAATTTTCTTAATTTTTCAAAGCTCTACGTGTAGTTTCTGGTTAATGTTAGCATCAGATGGGGCTCTTGTAATTGAAATCATCGAACAACTCAAAAAAATCCTCAAATCAGGCGCCTACTACGAAGAAGAAAAGAATGCGGAAAATCTAAGAATCGCAACATTACGCCCTTTGCAAGCTTTATGCGCTTTACTCGAAATTCTACGCAGTAAAGAAACGCATGAAACGTGCAAGAAACAGTTTCCCGAACTCTTCGCCCTTTTCTATGTCGCCCTTGCCTCATACATCAACACAGCAGCTCCGATTTTCTCAAACGCTGAGAAAAAAGCAAATGTTATAACAAATCGCAGCGCTTATAAGTTGAATCCCTTCAAAATATGTCTAGAAACCTTTAAGTTATTCCTACACAACTCAGAAAAAATGAGTGCCTCCAACTTACTGTTGCTTTGCAATGGGTCAATGGATTCCTTCCTAGAACTTGTGCCACAAATAACCGAACATGTTTATACTGATTATCCACAATCGTTAGCGTGGTTGGTAGCGTGTTTAGGACCGAGTATCCGGTCAGAATATGAACCGCAACGAGTAGCTGTAACTGCAATTTTTGCTTATTTACTGAAACACATTGCAAGTAGTGATGCCGTACTTGCTGAGAACGTTTTGGATATGTTACTAGATGTCCATCAAGATGGTAGTTGTATTGTGAGGAAACTTTGTTTGCGCGGCTTGGGTTTTGCTGCAGAATTTTTGAATCCGGAGTTGATAGTTAGAAATTCCCAGAATATTTTGAATGCTTTGATGCAAGGACTCGACTATAACAACTCAAGGTATTTCTTTTTTTCAAATTTACTTTCGCAAATCAATAAAATCTTTGTTTGTTCAGTGAATCGGCTGTAGCCTTAGAATCGATGCTAAGCTTTTCGAAGCTTTTGAAAGTCATCGAAACAGGGAATTTGGGCCAAACTCAAGTAACAGCGTCAGTAAGAATCAAACCTTTGCTGCAGCATGATACTCCAGAAATAAGGGAAGCCGCATTTTTGTTGTTTGGTGATTTGGCGACTTCCGTTGGACGGGATGATGCTTTCCGGGAACAAATCCACGGGAATTTAATAACTTTGTTATTGCATCTACAGGATATGGACAACAATGTTGTTAAGGTACGAACATGAAGGAAGTATCAAGCCAATTTTTTCTTAATTTTGGCAATATTTTTTATAGGCATGTAAATGTACCTTGAGAAAGGTGAGCCCGTTCATTGAATCGCCTAAAGTCAACATGTTAATACAAGATCATCTCCTAGAAGACGCTAATTTGCATTTCAATCAATTCTGCACGGATTTCGTTAAAGCTATGGTAGGAAGTGGTATTTTCTTGTTGTTGTTCGAAAAACAATTTTTATTTTCAGAGCGAAAACATGCAAGAATACTTCTCACAATTCATAATGACAACAATATCTTTCTTCAAAAGCCCATGGACCGATGTACGAGCGAATAGTGCCTTAGCTGCCGGCTTAATCTACTCCCACACGTTGCCAGAATTTCGTTCCGGCGTCTCGTTGGATACATTAAGCTACAGATTGTTGCAACTTGTTAAAGATAACGAACCGGAAGTTAGATCTCGTGCGACGGAAGCTTTAGCTTATGTTTTTACCACTTAAATGAAAAGTAACGATGACTTAATTAAGTTTAATTATCCGAAAAATATTAAGGCAATAGGTAAGTCTAAACGTGAAAGTTGTATCACATTCCTAGTCTATCAATAATCAGCAAATAACTGATAAAGAAGTGTTAGTGAAAGAATATATCATTTTATTTGATCCGATGTGATATTTTTTGAACATTTTGTTTTTGTGTGATTGCGGGTGGTAGTACTTATTTTTCAAAATTTTTGTCTGCATGATCAAAATGATTTACGTACACGATTTGGTTCGTCGTATGCATTGGATGTTCATTTGGCAACACCACATTTTCCACACCAATAACTGCAACTTCCGGGGTGTAACCATCGTAGCCGTCAATAGCTTTATCATGCGGAATCCGTAATTTGTTGTTTTCGATTAGGTATGTTAGGCGATCAACAGTTTCGTGAGGAATGAGATCAATTGCTGGTTTATCATGATTTGGATCTCTTTCTTCGTATTGCTTCTTCCAAAAAGTGTAAGTAGGATCATCAGTAGCTCTCAATTGCTTCTTATCCCATGAGTCAAACTGTTTCCTGCATTTCCCATCCAACGGTGGTATAATCGAGGGTTTCTCTCTCCGCACACCTTGATCTCTTAAAGGACATGTTAATGACACTTTGGGTACCATATCACAATTTTCAGGTTTCGGTTTGTTGCGCTAAAATTTTACGGTACATTTAGCCATCCTATATTACTTATTTGGGGGCATTTGAGTTAACGCTCGATAGAACGGACGGGTCAACCAGGGAGCATAGCGGTTCACACATCAAGCAACTTCGAATGGAAACGAGTAAAACATATTGAGGTCAAAGCCCACAGGGCGTCAAATCGAATGCCCCCTTTATAACTTACTTTGAGTTCATTTTGAATATACTCCTGCGTTTCTTTCATGCACCTTTTGAAATCTGTTGTGTACATGTAATTCAACAAAAGATTACGTATTTCCGGATCTGGGACATCGTCAACACTCACCGCCGCGCCCATATATACGCGGGGTCTTGTCTTTATGATACCTTCTTGCTGCGGATGCATTTCCCTGGTCGCGTTGCAAAATTCAATGGGTGGGTCCGTGATGGGTCTTCGAGTCCACAATAAATTTGCGGGAATGTACTCCGTCGGACGCAATGTTGTCATTGTTTCGGGACATGTATACTCGCGAGGACGTGGGGGTTCCTGCACTTTACTTTCTTCCCTATCATTGGGCCATCGATATCTTACGTAGGGTTCTAGTGGTGGGATTCGGTAATCGTTTTTGTTTGTAGTTTCACCGTCAAAACGACATAACTTTATGCGATCGTCAAAATTCATTTTAAAAAGATAATTTTAATTTTTCTTGTTTAATCGGTTTGTAGAAACTAAAATAGTTTTTAATGACAATTGTTTAAAAATTGAACGAAGCCTACTGTCTAAAAAAGAATATAGTTTGTCCCAAGAAAGCATGCAAAGTGCAAAACAAAGCCTAATTTCTTGAGACGAACTATATTACCTATGCAAAATATTTTGTGAAATAAATGTGAACAATTAAAAAAATTGGAAGTTAACTATTAAATTGCAAGAGCATCTGATTGAAGTTCCTGGTTAAGTTGTGTTAACAGATTCGAAAGTTTCTGTTTCAACATTTCGACCCCCATTGTAACGATATTTTCCGGTCGGAGAGCTCCCGACGATTCCACATTAAAGAAAAACTTATTCGGTTTTGTTTCCCAGTTAAAAGTTCCTTCATCTGTGGAAAAATTAAAAAAAAAAACATTAAACTGCAAGTCGTAGCAAGAAAAGAAAAAAGGAACAAAATTTTCATTTTCACTTACACTGATCGTCGTCAAGCTCACTGTATTCACTCTTGGGCCATTCATCTGGTTTGGGAAACAGGGTATGCCTCATAATGTTATCAGGATCATACTCAAAACATACACCAGCTGTGGGATTCCACTTGGCGTGTTCTTTTCCGAAACCTTTAAGTTTTGTTTTCGTAAATGTTATTTTTTTATCTTTCAATTATAAAAATAGTAGTTTACCTTTCTTAGCGTAAGCCCTCATCTTCAATTCTTGCCCTTTACGTAATTTAATGATGAGTATCTCATCCGATTCACCATACTCCGCCGAATCTTCATCACGATGCTTGGAAGTTACGGGAACCACACGTGAATCGCTTGATTTCAAATCGGCTGTTGTAACGTGACGCGTTTGATCATCTGTGCATTTAACATCGAGGGTGAACTCCACGCTGCAATTGGGACAGAAATCGGAGCAGATGCAATCTCTAGGGTACTGGAGTTTTTGGACGACATCGTCAGAAATGAGTGGAATTAGCCCGATTCGATGGGCCAGAAATTCGTCGCTTAGTACGGTGGAGTTTGCTTCCAGTTTCACCCAATCGATGGCTATCGTTGGTGTTTCAGCAATTAAGACTCTTCTAATACTATTTGCAACACTGAACATCCATTTGTTGTCAGAAATTGTTAATTTTTGATGAATTCAGAAGGTTTTTTTATATGATGCTTACCTTAAGTCGGTGTCTTCAATGAAAAATTTTACATTTTCATCCGTTAAATCAGTTATATGTACGGAAGGTTGATTGGCATAAGGCATTTTACACTAGTTTACTTGCAATTACCTATTAATTAATCATATATTTACGGAAATATGAAGAAAATCAGTATCGGGCGATTTTACAAATCATTTATTGGTATGGTTCAATGGTATGGTTAAATTTGTTGTGATCACTCCCACTAACTCGCTCAGTTCGGGTTCACACGGTCCCGGTCGATCCTTCCAAAAATGTACCTGGGTGCGTTCCGGTACAGATTCACAGTTTCTGCGTTCGTTTCGCACTTTTTATCTGATACGATCAGATCATCTCACGTTCTATTCGAATGCATCTGATAAAAAGTATCTGATACATTTTCCTTCCCCTTGACCAATCAGATGTATCTTTACGTGGCTCCTTCAATTACGAAGTCGCGTCCGAGTTTCACCGAACTCGATGCCGAAGTGTTACAATCACGAGCACAGCCTTCTTTTCTCGTTAATTACACTCTGTCTGTACACCGTCACTAGCGTAACACTAGTGTAATAAATGGAAAACGCTATTAGACATTTTACGCGCTCGCGGTTAAAGCGCTATTTTTGCTTGTTTGCTTTCGCTTTCGATTCTGTGCGTTCGGCGTCCACCGCGAATACACCCTTTGAGTAGTTACGTACGTTTCAGAACATTTTACTCGCAAATCGAAGAGATTTCTACAGGTTTTAATGTGATCACAATTTTGTACGCAGATAAATTCATTTTTCATCTGGCAACACTGGTTAAATTAAGGATAGAAGTGCGGAACTCCGGCGGAGTCTACAGGCTGTACTGTTTTGCCTCTTTAGCTGGGGAGTATTAGCATTTGCAAAATTCACCTTTATTCAGTTTTCTTCCGCTCGCTGAATGGTGAGTGTTAGTACAACATTTCATCATTTTTTACATCAGATTTGTGAACCAGCTGCATTCAAGCATAGTTACAGTTAATGTGGATGTGAACCAAAATCGAAAAACTAAACCACTGGGAACTTGGAAGTGGAACTCTACTCGAAAACAAAACCTAAACAACTACTCTATTCTTCCAAAGAACAACGAACAAGTTGAATCCTCGTGATTGTGTTGTTTCTTGTGTATGTGTAGGGTGTACTAAGTGGGTGTCGTGTTGTTCGTGCTCATGCAGTGTGCATTTAAAGGGAAAAGGGGAAAAAACGAAGGGACGCTAGGCCAGGCCACAAACGCACGCACACATACGTAATCGATTCATGTGTGTGTGCGAATTATGTCCAGTTTGAAAATCGGTGAGTAGAGTACTTCCCAATCATAAATTTACATCATACCACAATTCACAAAGCAAATATTGGTTTGCTTTGCCGTCCCGTTCGATGTATATTTATAAATAATATATAATAAGTGACTTGAGACAGTGGTGGCTTCTCGATCTTCGGCATTTTGTCGCATTCGTTCGTTTGGTCTAAATTTAGACCCACCCCCCCCAGCCCAGGCCCCACTGAACTGACTGGCACTGCTGACAAATGATGAGATTCTATTATTCTTATAAAGATAAACCCACTGAAAGCGACAAGAACAACACCAACAAATCGTGAAAAAAAACCTCACAATTATCGGAAAGAAACCTTCAGGCTGCTGTGCATGTGCTGGGAGTTTGTACAATTGAAAATATTTAATTACTTTTCAAGTGCTTCTCTTCTTCTTGATATCTATCGCGCTTAATCATCATTATTTTCATAAATTTAATTGAGTTTATGATATTCAATGTGGGGTTGTGTAATTAATGCGTGGAACGTGGCCCATTATTTTATTATTATACCTACAGTTTACGGTTCGTTGAAACGTTTTTGGCCTATGAATCATGAGAATTTCTCTCAAGATCAAATCAACTAAACTAATGCAAATCAAAAACGTAAAAACTATACACGAATTTTTGAGTGAAACAATTATTTACTTGATAAACTGTTAATTTCTGAGGTTAATGTTACAGTTTTGGAAGTAACTTATTTAATTTTTAGCAGAATTTAAGCAAATTCGATCAATTCATACAATATTTTGTTGAATTTTTCTCGTAATATTCGATGACTAGTTCCCCCAACGAGAAATATGGCAAGCTTTCTCAAAATATTGACAGACAACGTTGCCATTATTCGGTGGAGGATAAATGTACACTATTGGTTATCGAACTGTTAATTTGTGCATATTATTTTAGTTATCGTGTCACCTTTTTTTGATGTTTTTTGCTATAGTTCGTATTCTTGTTACTGTTTGTTGTGTTTTTATTAAATATTTTGACTTTTGTCACGCAATATTTTTACATATCAACTGATTTATTAAAAGTTTCTCTTCATCTTTTATTGTTGGTTTGTAGTGTAGAGCATGATTGTCGGCTGTTGCTTGAGATAAGAACGCTTTGTGGTGATGTTGGAGACAAGATCAATGCGTGGAACACCCGAACCGACTTCTTGGCAGAACAAGGGCAACTATTCAATCAAACCACCACCGCATCAGATGCCTATGTCCACGCCAGTACGCCATGGTAATGAGATATTCTGATTAGTGAACATGCTCTTTCTAACTGAACATCTTTATAGAAATAGACCTTTATAGATGTAGTGATAACAATTGATAAGATACTATCAGTCAACTTGCTTATCAGTTTAATTCATATGTTAAAGAGTTTTATTAATTTTATGCTCGTAGCTGCGTTTTGGTTGCGAATTTCAGTTTAGTTTTAGCATTTTAACATTTTTAGATTCTTAGAACGTAGAAATCAAAGATGCAAGAAATTTACAATTATTTCACGTGCCTTGGTTGGAGTTTATTGTTTCTTGTGTGTTGATAATGGGGATTAAATTTGGTATTTTTTTTAGGCAAGACAAGCCAAGACGACGTGTGCTACGTCGTTGCCAAGTACGATTACACGGCGCAGGGGGCCCAGGAATTGGATTTGCGTAAGAACGAACGGTATTTGCTTCTGGATGACTCGAAACATTGGTGGCGAGTGCAGAATACCAACAAGCAGAGCGGATACGTACCCAGTAATTATGTTAAGAAGGAGAAACCATCACTCTTTGACAGTATAAAGAAAAAGGTAATTTAATTGCGCCTCTCACTTTAGATAATAATTTATCAGCGAAACGTGTTTTATTTTTCTATTTTTATCATCATGATTTGTTTATTTTGTAATTATTGACAAGGATTGGGAACAATTTGTATATTTAATGACTATTTATAGGTGAAAAAGGGTTCTGGATCGAAAACTTTACCCTCCAACAATTCGCCATCACGAACCGTCGAATCGCCGAACATGGCGCGAAGATTACCTACGGATCCATGCGAACCAATTGGTTGTGCGATCGTCAAATATAATTACCAAGCACAACAACCCGATGAGCTGTCCCTTATCAAAGGATCTAAAATATTAATATTGGAAAAAAGTAACGACGGTAGGGGGTCCTTCACCATTAATTATTTCACGAATATTCGTTTTAAATCAGTTAATCTTCGTCGTTGTCATCATAACGGAAGTAATGATTTTTTTTCTTCTAATTTTATTCTTTTTTTTTTTAGGTTGGTGGCGAGGACAAAGTGGTCAAGTAACTGGCTGGTTCCCATCCAATTACACACAAGAAGATGGCAATGATGACGATACGTTGCATACGTATGCAATGGCCGAAAATGTGTTAGACATTGTGGTCGCTTTGTATTCGTTTAGTTCGAGCAACGATCAGGAATTGTCATTTGAAAAGGGCGATCGCTTAGAAATATTGGACCGGCCGCCTAGTGATCCCGAATGGTATAAAGCGCGTAATGCCGCTGGCCAAATTGGTTTAGTCCCGCGTAATTATCTCCAAGAATTGTCCGAATACCTGACGCAACCGTATAGTGAACGGCGTGTAGAAAGTAACAATCAACAGCAACAACAACAACAGCAGATGAATGAAACTGACCGGCCCCATTTGATGAATCGTCCTTGGTATTACGGCTCGGTTACGCGTAGTCAGTGTGATAATTTATTGAATCAGCATGGGCATGATGGTGATTTTCTTATCAGAGATAGTGAAACTAACGTAAGTACACTCGTTTTTCTATGAAACATCAGAATTCCCATTGAAAAAATTATGGATGATTAATGTCCGGACATTTTTATTCCATTAACTGTTCGGACAGTGTAGGACATTATTCATCAGACATTTTAAAAAAAAAATGACATTTGGAACACTTAAACCGGAACTTTTTTTTAATAAAAATTCCAATTAAGGCAATCCAGAAGAACTTTTCGAACCGCCTAATACAGTGGCGTAGCCAGGTCAGGAATTGTAAATCGAGTCAGTCCACTAAACATTTGACAATTTGACATGAAATTAACAGTACTTCAGGGAAAATTCAGTTAACCCTTCTGAATTTTGAGAACATTTCCGATACTTTTCGAAAAGAACCCAGGAATTGCCTTATTTGTTGCGTTATGTTCCCTTTCCGAGCTTAGACAAACTCAGCAAAATTGAGTCAGTCAACTAAATATTTGACTTGCAATTAACAGTTGACTGTCTGGATTATTCTGAGAAAATCTCAAATATATTTCGAAAAGAACGCAGCAATTGTAAAATGCAACTTTGGTCATGTTTTTTGTGACCTTGGACTTTTGTGACCTTGGACTTTTGTGCTTGTATTTTGGCGCTAAATAAGCGTTTCTCCCGCCTCCGGACATTTAAGAAAGTGTATTTTAAAAGTCCTAATCTTGTTAGGGTACGTTTTTTTGGTCACGTCCAAGAAGTGGGAGGAAGATTGTGGAATTGCTACAGCAAAAAAACGCAAAGCAGCACAAACCGGTTGCTGTTCTGCCAACGCTAACGAATTGTAATTTCACATCACCACGCTGATTATACATCACCACGCTGATTATTTCTAATGTATTTGCAACAATTTCATCGTCAAAACAAAATATGTAAAAACATGCGAAAACATTCCCCCACTCTTTAATCTTCCGTTTGCACGGTCTCTCGAGACTGTGTAAAAAGACCAAAAAAGACCAAAAAAACGCACCCTAAATGGAAACTTTCCACCTCTCATCTCTAGAAAAAAAACGCACTTTTTGTTTTAGATGGGTGATTATTCTGTATCGTTAAAAGCACCAGGTCGTAATAAACACTTTAGGGTACATGTAGAAGGTGCACTCTACTGCATTGGACAGCGAAAATTCCATACGTTAGATCAACTCGTCGATCATTACCAACGAGCGCCGATTTACACGAATAAACAAGGCGAGAAATTGTATCTTGTTAGGCCGTTGCCGAAACCCGGCAACGGATAACATCTTAGTGTTTAGGTAAGTTCGGTGGTTATCAATACATATTGATACTAAACAAGTCAGACAAAAACTAATGTAAAGAAAATATGACTATGTGCAGCAAAATCACAGCGGATAATATGCGGAAATACGATACAGGATGGATAGTTATATTGTTCGCGTTTAAATTATGCATTCATTCATTTGCGATCCTGGAACTACTGAAATGAAAGGAAAGGAAAATAGAAAATATAATATGAACAATGAAAATGAAACATGAAAACAAACAAACAAATATTATCAAATATTCTCGTGTGTCTTTTCTCTCGTAATCAATAATCGTCTTGTGTAACAACTGCCATTAATTTGTTTATTTTGTGTACAAAGATTTTAATATAATTTAAAATTTAACATATACATACTTTATACATACATATACGAATAATTAATATTATACATATGAATATGAAACTGGAAAAACTTGAGACACTTTGTGTTTGATAGTTTATGTTATCAAAACTCGTATAATGACGTTTATGAGTGAATATGGAATTGCTGAAGTTAACAAGACTCTAAAATGGTGCGAATGTGAATAGAATACAAAATGAAAGCAAGTGCGGGAAGGTTGTAAGTTATAAGCATAAATCGGGCCATATTAATCTTATTTTTATCATGGATTTTTAAATTTTGAGTTCCTATATTAAGTTCTACTCACATCCTGTATGTATATTTCTCCTTGGGCAATGAAAACAATCATTTTCCTTTCGGCTCGAATATTTCTAGTATAAAATATAATGGAAATGGAAAATCATTGTCAAAGGTAAAAGCAAAAGTATCGATATTACTTACACAATATTACAATGGAGATGTTCCATTCCCCCCCGGGATGACTTAAGGTGCGTTCGTTAAATACATCCGAGAGCTCCGAGGTCTGTGTAGCGTTCTTTAATTCAATATTGAGCAAGTAGATGTAACTCTGCTCGCGATCTTTTATTCCAGAGCGAGGCAAACGAGAAAGCTCCGTCTCCTTCGATTTTCTGGAGCGAGCTACCGGATATCATACATAACCTCACATAACGTACAAGTTGCGGAGACATTTGATCCTGGTCTCGGCTCTGGTTTACTTACGCACGTTTCATCTAATCATAATTTGAAATGAATAATATTGGTAACGGTCGATAGCGGTGGCTGCGTAATAGACTAGACAATATTTCGGTCCTCTCAACACCTCGAATCCGTTCTTTTATGCATGACTTACTCGATTATCTCGATAGTCACATGATCAAAAATATCGCTCGCTCTATCGAGCATCCAGATATATTTAACGAACGCAGCTTTATTTGACTTTCTTATGGAACAGCTGATCCGGACCAAGATGGCGTACAAAAGGAACACCTCTCCACTGCCAAGACTCCAATTAGGCATTCTAACAACCTCAAAATTTCACTTGCTCGTGGATGAAAATACAACGCATTCGTTACAATGGCATATTGACGTACACGAGCAAAATTTTTGTGACGTCATATTAGAATGCCTAATTAGAGCCTTGGCGATGCAGAGGTGTTCCCTTTTGTACTCATCGTGGTCCGGATCAGTTGATTCAAATTAGCTCCGTGACGTAATCATGACGACATATGGAACATCTCCATTACCTTACCAGTTAGTTAAAAAGAAAAGTAAAGACGTACTCATTAAATTAAATTAAGCAAGCCACTAAGAAACAAATATTACCTATATTATTACATTAATGATTATATACAAATTAAAATAAACTAGCGAAATATGTAATATATTAATGATATTATTGCTAAAGTCTAAACCTAAAGTAATAACTAAATGTCATTATTTATGATTCAATCAAAAGATATGATCGAAATTCCATTCTACACTCTAAACTATTCCGAGTAGTTTAGGGAGTGGGGTTATTGAAATAAACAAATGATGTACCAGTTAACCACAAAATGTTTGAACTTATTTATAATTTTTGAACATGTAAATAGTTCGGTTCCAACACAGAGCTTACAAAACAGTGAAATGTGTTGGAATAGATCTATCTATAATAAATAATATGCAAAAATGGCAATTTTACGAGTTTGTTTGAAACATTCTCTCATGTAAAGCTGCTTAATTACCGTATAATCGAGCCATATTAAAAAGGTTTATGTGACATAGTGTGCATTATGTTGTTTATTTATTTAAAAAAGAAAAAAAATGAACAAAGCAACTAATATCAATGACAATGAAAGTAGGAATTATGAAAATATATTAGCGGGAATTCTGTAAAAGAAAAATAACAAATGAGTTCCGCTGTTATATATAATATGAGATGACAAGGCATGAGAAAATTGTTTTGCGTATATGATTCTTTAAAAAATGATGTCAAGTTTAATTTGTAACACAATGCTGTCCTATTTTTACATTATTTTTTTGTTGTTGCTTTTAGCGGAACTCATTCATATTTGTGCTCAAGATTAATGTTTTTAAAATTTAAAGTTTCATGGGAAACATTTTTTTAAATTATGAAACAAACTATTAAACCAACAAATTGTAGATCTGATAGATTTCTGAACATTCAGTTTTGTTCCAACATACAATCAAACCAGTTGCGATTATTGTGTTTTAATTTAATTGGAGTTGATTAATGTCCCGGACATTTATCCATTAAGTGTCCGAATAAATGTCCAGTCATTCAAAGAGAAAATTCCAAATTGTAGAATGAAACTTTGGCAACTCACAATGTTTTTTTTTTGTTAATCAAGGTTTGTGTTTTGTGCCTGTATTTTGGCGCCAAAAACTTCCGGACATTCATGAAAGTGTCGTGGCCACCTCTCATTTCTAGTTTTAATAATAGCTGCTTTCGATATACTTTTTGTAATAACTCAAACTACGTAGAGCAGTTCGGAACTACTCTGTGTAGCGTACACGGGTATATGGAAAGCAGTTTTTATGATTTTGATTACAACAAATCATCACAAAGTAAAAAAAAAACAGAATAAATAAATTTATCCGCTGCCATGCCAAAAAATACCATTAGTTGTGTACCATGTGAAATTATGCATTAACGAATAGGAAATGTTTTATACAATTGCAATTTAGGTGCTTCGTGCATAACAGCATAACCTATAGCTATAGCAACATGCAATTTAGTTTAATTTTAATTAAAAGTTTATAGAAATAAGAAATTTATGAACTCCAAAGTGTAACAAACATTTAAAATTTAATGCTATTTATGGCAAAATAGAACGGAACAAAGCATGGAAAATAAGGCAGAAAATAATAAATTTAATAATTAATGGTATAACGGTTTTTATAACAAACATTTTTATGGGAATGATAGAAGTTAAAACAGAACTGCATTCAAGGAATCAATTGAATCGCACACATTTTTATTTTATATGTGTATTTTTTGCATAGGAAACAAAGTTTAGAAAAGTTTCCCACTATGAGAATCGTATGCTTTAATTTTAAACGACCGGTTTCGAAGTAATCACTTCATCTTCACGCTTAAGAAATATAAACAAAAATTACAATTATAGCGTTTTCCATTTATTACACAAGTGTTACACTGGAAGCGGGCTAGTGGCGTTCTAGTGTAGCCGTCATTGCAGATCAGCGGTTTGACAAGTGCAAGTGTAGTGTAAATGGTAGTGCAGAATAAATGGAACAAGCCGTTAATTTATGCTGCACCCTTTTCTACCAACAATTAATGTGTAAATAGTAAATATGGTACGTAATATACTAATATGTATGAACGCAAAACGCAAGAACCTGCAATAGACATATATCTAACTGCACCGAATCTGCACTGAGTGTACACCAAGTGTTAAATAAAAAACGACGAGCGGGTCAGTGGAGGGTACACTGCGTACACTGATTATATAAATGAATCAAGTCAGTGCAAGAAAAGTGCATAATAGTGTACGTACACCAGTGTAATAAATGGAAAACGCTATTTTAGTTTCATCAAGAACAGTGATTCTCAACCACTGTGCCGCAGCACTTTAGTGTGCCGTGAAATTCTTGAAGTGTGCCGCCTAGATCATACCCATCCATAAGAGGCGTCAGTCAAGTGTGCCGTCAAATTTATAAATTATTAAAAAGTGTACCGTGAGGAAAAAAAGGTTGAGAATCACTGATCAAGAATATAAAAAAATACATGTTGGAGTTGTACAGGGTGTGGTAAAATTTTAATGTATTTTTGAATGTTATTGATGTAACTAATTGTAATTTTTTTTAGAATTTCTTAAACAAGATAATGAAGTGATTACTTCAAAACCGGTCGCTTAAAATTAAAGAATAAGATTAACATTGTGGCGGATTAAGCTTTCCCAAAACTTTGTTTCCAATAAATACAAACCCACATTTTCCAATTGATGTTTTCATCAAACAAAAACATTTTTAAGAGTTGGGACGCTCACGGAAGATCGAATGCGAAATATTTATTTATTATACATATTAATATTATTCCAGTGATGGCATTTCCACCGGATTCAAACGTTTATGCACCCAAAGCACCAGGTGCAATCGATGAGTTTGAGTTCGAGCGTTCGATATGTCACTCTAACTACTCTGAGTCGTTCGCAACTACTTTGAGCATGTCTGAACTACTCTGAGTAGTTTACAGTGGTAATGATGAATGCACCAATTTTAAGGTTATGGCGGCAATGTGATTGCACCCTCAGGGTGCGAACGTTTGATTGCACCCGGTGCAAATGGGTGCAAACCCTGTTTATTTGCACCGATGCAAACCGGCTTGCCATCACTGTATTATTCTAATAGCTAAGAATAAGAATTGCGTTGATTTGTGACTTTTTTTTGTAACTTATTTATTCAGCATTGTCGTTCAATATTGACAAGATGGCGTGGCGATTATGCTACGAAAATATGTTGGAACTGTAGTATAAATGGCGATATGATGATAATACGATATAATTATGCAACAACAAAATGAAAAGAAAAACAAAACTATTATAAGTTGGACTAGTCTAATATCTCTTTAATAGAATTTGCATTTTAAAAGTACAAAAAAAGTAACCTTATCTCGTACATTTTTATATTTAAATTGTTCGTTTGGAATTTGCTTATCGGTTAGCAATTTTCGAATATTTCCAATTGTCCCTGATGTTTCCTTACATTTACTGATAAGAAAGTACAAAGTTCGAACTCCAACAACAAATTAATTTCCATAATACTTTTTCACCGTGCATTCAGTCAGCACTACAGTTGATCCTCCGTATGTTTAAAGGTGTTTAGTTTTCACGCTATTAAAGAAAGCCTAGTGCACAACTGACGCAATAATTTCGTTCTTAGAGTCTGTAAAGTGCACTTCAGACTTAAAATTTTGCCAATTTTGGCGTTAGTAGCTAGTATTGTGAATGGTGTCGCGTCAATTGGACGCGTACGACAATTGGACGCA
>JARJEB010000823.1:0-18317 GCA_030264535.1 Liometoxenus newtonarum
TACACGGTTTGCACCGGGTGCAAATATACACGGTTTGCACCGGGTGCAAATATACACGGTTTGCACCGGGTGCAAATATACACGGTTTGCACCGGGTGCAAATATACACGGTTTGCAACGGGTGCAAATATACCGGATGCAATGAATCGTTTGGACCCTGACGGTGCAACCAGTTTCCCGCGGTAGTCTTATTTACACCCTATTGGTGAATTCATAACGAAGGCAACCGGTGAATTGGGTGCATAAACGTTTGCAGCCGGTGCAAATGCCATCACTGCTATACATCCGACTAAAGTGCCAGTATATTTATTGATGGTTACTTTTCTTATTCAGCATTGAACGTAGAAACCATATTAAAGGCAGAATTACCAGTTCCAATAAAAACATCCTTATCATTGTCGTCACCAAACTTTCCAATACCTGGAAGTGCGGAGCCAATTCTATCATCGAATGTCTTAGAGAAATCTTCATCGTCTACAGACGAACAAAGTAATTTAACGCCGCCTCGATTAGAACCTGAAGTGGATTTTATCCGCGACGAAGATACGTCGAGCGAGACATCGCCACAAAAACCGATGTTTGGAGAAGCTATGGATGAAGATACACAAGATGGCGGACAAGATGATGATACGGATGGAAACACGGAGGAAACGACTTATCCGCTTGAAGAACGGAAGGTTTTGTATTACACTCCCGACGATGAGGAAGTTGCCGAAAATGCAACCTACGTACCGCCATTCAATAATCCTTTATATCCAAATACGAGTTACTTAACTTACGGATCTGTAATTGGTGAGTAGGCTTAATTTTATAAAATTTTATAAACTAAATCCGGAAATTTGCATGTTTCAGATGATGATGCGCCTTACGAAGGTAGGAATCCATCGCCACCACCCGATTTAGAGTCAAACGCGCCGTAATTAACCCAGTGAGCCTCTCTCGATTTGAGATAAATATGAAAAAGCTTTAAGTTGTTTTGCAACAAAAATCTTGAAATCACGTTGCAAAGCACGACAAACACACCGCACTCAACTACATAATAAAATTAATCAACCCAGTGGTTTAATCGAACAATCGCAACGCTTACTACAAGAAGACGCGATTATGTTAAAAAAAAAGTACAAAAAAAAACAAGAAATTCACATAATAGGAAGAATTGTGGTCGATCTCGAGTTTTACAGTTAATACACATACACATAAAAATAACAAAAAAGAACAAGTAATTGAATAGTTTTGTTGATTTTTTTTTGTTTTCTCTTTCAAGCATAAGACTACTTTTGTGTTAATTAATTATAATTGATATTTGTAAATGTGTTAATTTTAGTTTTGCATATACATATATAAATAGTATATATATATAAATATTTTGTAGAGAGAAACGAACATAATTTTTATAAATTGATATGCTACGGAAGAATTAGGAATGAAAACGTCGAAAGTCGTTTGTTGGATTTAAGAAGAACGGAAGAATCTTTCGTTTTTCATGAAATTTGAAGAAGTAGTTCAAAACATTAGCTAAATGTAATAATATTTGAAACAAAGTAACGCGCATGTGTAGTAGCGCATGAGAGTTTAAAAAAACGTTGAAGAGTTAGTGGTTGATAAAACAAACGATGCAGTTTTTGAACAATACATATGTAAAATGGTAAAATATATATAAATTGATAGTGATTGAAACAAAAACTAATATAAATAACAGTTTAAGTAGTTTGTATAGTTTGTAATATTGTAGGTAGATTTTTTTTACAAAAAGAAATCATGCAATTAACGAAATGACTTAAAATTTAAATCTTGTCAAAACTAAATGTGTCAATAGCTGCTTTAAGTATACCCAAACTACATCGTGAAGTTGTATTTTAGAGTGATAGGTATATGGAACGCAGCCAATGTCAAATCAAGTATTGACAAGAGCAAAGACACTTGTTTTCGGATTTCTAAAAGTGGCAAGTTGGTATTTGAACCAGAATCCTGAAATACTGTCTCTTTTCAGTTTTCTTTGAAAAACTTGAAACAAATGGTACAAAAATTGAAAACGGTTACATCACAAAACAACACTAATCGATAATTGCATTATTTGCATTTTATATACACATAAGCTTTCTAAGCATAAGGAAAGAGCAAAGAGATTTAGTCAATCCTCAACCTTAACTTCAATTTTAAAAAATCAATTTTCTCAACAAGTAAAAAAAACAAAAAGGTCAAAGGTATCTGTATATTTTCGTATTTTTCGAAGGAACGCAAAATATTTGCAAAATTCGAATTTTATATAAAATGAAAAGAGTTCTAAAAACAGTTCTGTATTTAAAAAAAAATCTTGTTTATGATGAACTGACAAACATCAATTCCTGCAGTATAGTTAAAATAAATAACAAATAACTACAAGCAACTTGTAAATATTTATCAAACATATACAATTCAAGAATTGCATTATTTTACAAACTTGTTTCAGTTAAGAGCAAGGTACATATTCAGTTTTCATTAATTAATTAATGAAATGAAATAGATTAATGATTAGAAAGTACATAAACATTTAAAAAATAAAAACACTCGATAAATAATTGTAATTTGTAAAGTTATTGTTACTTTATCTCTATGATTAATTTGTCGATTAACTTTTTTATCAAGTAACAACAACACTTTTATGTTACTCTTCTCTTGTCTTAACTTACTTATTTAACTTGAGTAATTTTGTAAATAGACTTTATCATTAATTCATAAAATGTATGAAAAATTGTTAAGAACAGACAGGCTACAAGAAATGAATAATCGAATAATGTATATCAAGACCGGGACACTACTTACTTGTACAATAAAACTTGAAAAAACGTTAATTTGTAAAGATAATTTTATAATTTTTATATTTTTATCTTTTATGTAAAAATAACGAAACACAACTGACAACACAACAAACGACTTAATAAGTTCGTCTATCTTTAAGTACTAATTCATTATAGTTAAATTTAAAATTTAGATTAAACAGTAACAATAAGTATACATAGATGAAGAAGAAAAAAGAGGAAGACACTTGAACACAAAAATATTTTTTACTGTTAAAAAAGTTAAAAAAAACTGAAAAGTTGAGAGTGATATAAAATTACTCGAATTATTTTTTATTTCCATATATTTTTTTTTGCTACGAAACACTTTTGTACAAGTAGTTTATGTTTACGACTTTACGCTCTTTTCTTTTTGTTATTTGTGAAATTGTTACTTTGATTCTCTTGAAAATCAAAAAAAAATTGTTCAAATTTGTCCTGAACTTTACCAATTCTACTCTTTCATATTGTTTTCTTTTCTACTGTGTCAGCATAAATTAATCATTAAGGCGTTGTATAAATGTACAAAATTTCTTATGAAAAAGATCATTGCGAAAATTAAAAATTACTTCTTTATCATGAATGAAATCAGTTGCATTTCATTCGAATCAAATCCATCAGTATTAATTACGAGTTTAGATAATATATTGTAATATTTTATAGATAATCATTAAAATTAAACAAATTATTAACTTTAATGAAACGCCTTGTATAAATAAGTCAAAATTATGAAGAGAAAACAGCATGAACACTTGGAATTCTGGACGAATTTACTTACAAATATTTTGTTTTATATGTTTTTGCATTCAGATTCATTGCCTTTTTAATACTTTTTCATTATTTAATTATTGCTTAAAGAGTCTTGATAAATTTAAAAAAAGATAATGAAACGAAATGAGATGCGAAGTGAGTATGAAAAGAACTGTTAATCAAAATGGAATCAGAAAACACGAAAGAATTTCAACTCTTCAACGATTTAATTAATTATTTATATGATTGATGAATGAATATTAACGATAATGAATATAAATATGAACTATTTTAATATATTATATATTATTACATACTTATAAATATTATAAATACAACAAACATAGTATAATATATTATTATAAATATTGGCTGTACATAAATATTAAAGAAACAATTTGATGTTATTATAATAATGATAATTACGATATTGATAATTAATACAAGATGAATGAAATACAAAATAAAAATTCATTTTTGTTTTATTAAGAAATTTTAGAAACAGGTTTTGCGCACGTAATGTGAAAAACTCTTCGCCTAGCCTTCGGAAAAATGGCGTAAGCACGACGTCATCGTCTAGTCCATTACATGTCCATTACATGTCAGACCGTAAAGGATCCCATACACACTCCGGAAATCCTCTGAGGAAAAACTGGTCAGTCGGCCTGTCCCGCCGCCTGAACAGTCCACAAATCTGCTCAGTTTTTACCACACGCTCCGGAAATCCCGAAGGCAAGGACTGAACAGTTTTTCGTCAGAGGATTTCCGGAGCGTG
Organism: Liometoxenus newtonarum; assembly: GCA_030264535.1. NCBI lineage: Eukaryota > Metazoa > Arthropoda > Insecta > Coleoptera > Staphylinidae > Liometoxenus > Liometoxenus newtonarum. Next base: position 4,342 of record JARJEB010000823.1, read on the forward strand.
TATGAGGTCCTTTAAGCGAAAAGTGCTCGTCGTGTCTGGCTCCGCCTCCCATGGTTTCATATTCGCTTCTTTTCGCCTGGTTGAGAAAACTACAATTGTTACCATGGAAGTGCGTATAAAGAGGACGAAAACTTTTCGTTTGACAAAACCACTCAAATAACGTAAACTAAAGTGGCACGGCAAAAGCTGAGAAATGAAGTAACACACGTCTTTCACCTTTACTTCTTTTTGTTGCGAGAGCATGCTCAGAGCGTCCGACCGTGGATTGTCGGGTTACAATTGCGTCTAGCCGGTGCCATGGATACTATGATCCTGCCGTACTTTTACCCTTATACCTCTACCCTTCAGTAGTCCCACACCTGAGGGTTATTTTTTAATTGCCACCCTCCGGCCACCCTCAAATAATCTTCAATGTAAAAATTTTCAAAATGGGTTGTTGGCCTCAGGTATGACTTAGATGCGTTTTGTCTCTCCTTCACTTGGATTTTGGTCTATATGTTTCACTGCGTCGCACTTACGGATGGTATTCCCTGCGCGTTCGTTCAAAAGTGCATCAGGATCATAGTATCCAGGGTGCCGGCTAGCCTCTAGTGTTACAACAATCTTGCAAAAACTCTGCAATTATCGCGTGGTTGGAAACACTGACTCAGAGGCAAAAGGATCTAAATAGAAATGTGCTTTCGGCAGTAACTTGCTTACTTGCATGAAATTAAATTACTTGGCTGGGAAATGTTCACATACTGGTCGTAAAAAACACATTTTCTTGGTTTGATTGCCACTTATCTTCATAACACAATCGGCATTTGAATTTGAAATTACACTTACGTGAATATACATGCATATGAATGCATATGAATAATAACAATGCAACAAAATTGTAGCAAAAATAATAGCGCAATTTGTTTTCGTTTTCATATTCAAGTTCATTACGATAGAGGAAATTCGTCGCTCCGCAACGTCCATGTGAGTCGTCATCGACGTTAAGCTAGATAAAATTGCTTCATAACAATAGTAGAAGTAGAAATAGAAATAAAACAATATTATACATGACATTGATAATATTACACCGACCATTAACGATAACGACCCAAGGGCAAAACGACCCATCGATCAAGTTAATAAGGTTTCGTCCAGTTCTTCTTCCTTGCCCTCTGATTGGTGCAAAATTTTTCTTAGCACTTTGCTGACCACATCGACGAGGGATTCACGTGCACCAACATCTAATACCTTCAAACATTTCTGTGAAAAGAAAGAAAAAGTAAAGGAAACGTAGGCAAACTATTACTATATTTTTTAATTACCTGATTGACTTCGTCTCCTTCTTTCAATTTCAAAACGGCAATCAGTGCTAGTTCGCTGTTGGCTTTCACATATCCGTTTTTCTCTTTCGTGCCATTGACTAACATTGGCAGTAACAATTTGAGTAATTCTGGTGCCATCTTATCCGAAGGTACAACCCTTGCTAAGTGTATACACATTCTGGCCAAAAGTTGTTTTACATCATTGCTGTTGTTATTCATGGTTCTAACAAACGGTCCAATCAAATTCAAAGGTAGGGGTTTGGTATTTATCATTAAATTCTGTAACAAATAACCGCAAGAACGTATCGCGGTTTGGGTGATTTGAACGCGATCAGCTGCAAGTTGACTTAACAAAGTCTTCTCAACTTTTGGCATGTACTTTTCATCCCAAATTATATCCGGAGATTCTTTCAACGCTACTGATAAAGCTGCTCCTCGTCCGTGTCTTAAAGTCCAATCAGATGAAGCATCGTCATCTAAACAAGAATATAAGAAGGAATCAATCAGTGTTGAAATTTGCAACGGGTGCAAACGTTTATGCACCCAAAGCATCGGATGCAATCGTTGGGACCCATTTTATGCGTTCGATATATCATTGTAACTACTCTGAGTAGTTCGCAACTACTTTGAGTAGTTTACACAGTGGCATATCGGAAGAAGTACCAATTGGGTGCATTCGGTGCAAACCCTGTTTATTTGCACCGGTGCAAAGCGGCTTGCCATCACTGAAACGAATTTACAATTTCGTATGAAATTGCGAGTACTTACTTAATATGTGATCGCTAAGTGTAGAAGTCAGTTGCTCGGGATTTAGATATTTGCACAAAGCACCAAGACATCCAGCAGCACAAGCTCTGGTACTATCTTCTTGGTGTCCAAGCATTCCAATAAGAGTTTGATGAATCTGTTTCCGCACTGGTTCAGTCATCTTATCACCCGCTGGTGATATTACCCCACGCAGTGCCTGCAGTGTCGTTTCCCTGACTGCAACATCATCCGTATTCTTCACCGTATTATGCAATTCCGTAAAGAGAGGATCTGGTCTTTGATGGATCAAAATCAAAAAGCCCAATGCATTTCCAGACTTCAAACGGACAAGCCTATTTGGATCGTTGAGGGCTTTCACGAAAGTTGTTTGCAGTTGAGGCAGGAACTGCTTAAGCATGATTCCAACTTTGGCTAACAGAATGGCCAGGGTTTCTAATACGGCTGTCTTAACATTAGGATTAAACCTATCGCCAAGAATACGAATCAGGGGACCCGTAATTGAAACCACACTGCTTTGGAGTGCCGGTGCACTGGTCAGCTTGATAACTTCGCCTAGTCCTTGAGCCGCCGCTTCCTTCTCATCTCCATCACCATTTAGTATAGCTTCACGGAATATTGGCAAAATTGGTGCAATACCTTTAGGTAAGCAGAATCCTGGCAAAAGGTCCGATCCTTTCATATCAGACATAGCGAAACGTACAGCTTGCCGTACGTCAGAAACATAAGTTGCTTGTTGTTTGGCGTCCAAGGATTTGGTAACAGCATTAAGTGCTTCCCATGACATTTGAAGAACTTCTTTGTTTGTATCTGTGCACAGATGGATCAAACCACGATAAAGTTGTGGCACGTGGTTAATATATTGGGCCCGACTGTTTGCACAAAATGCGCAAAGCAATGTAGCAGCAGCCTTGCGTTGTTCCGGCAATTCATGCCTTGTGCTTTCTAGAAGAGTATCAATAACAGTCCTAATACCAGCTTCATCAACTACGGATAAAACCACAGCTTGACAGTATTCCAGTTGCTGAGATTCTTCCGGTGTGCCGCTGGATACCGCCAATGCGTTCTGGAGAGCCGGAAGAATCTTATTCAAATATTTATTGAGAGCTTCACCAGCAACTGACGCAAGGATAGAGAGTGCCTTTGTATTTGCCGGTGGGCTGGTCAACTGCGGAACTAAATATGGTAACACCACTCTTGACTTAATAGCCATGACCTGCCGCAAACCATCCAAAGTACATTCAACGATTTGGGGATCATCATCGTTCAACTGCTGCAACATGGCTGGCAAAATGTCATCTAAAGCTTTAGTGCCAACAGTGCTGTGAAGACTATCAAAAGTTTTGGCAGCGGCTTTACGCACTTCGGGCAATGGATCGCACAACGCTTTGCGAACAGTGGGAACCAATGAATTTACAAATGCAACAATCATTTCCCTAGAGGTCGAAGCCATTATTTCAGACAGCCCAATACAAACACCTTGCCGTTGGTCGGCACGTTCTGATTCAAGGCCACGTTCCAAGATTGGAATAATTTCGGGCAATACACGTTCGCCTAGTTTACGGACTAAGTCACCTAAAGTACGAGCTGCTACTTGTCGTTTATCGTAGCTGTCGCTGGCCAAACATCCAAGAAGCAGGCCAAATAACGTTGGCAAAATTTCTCGAAGTGTTCTCGGCGTGTTGGTAACAACCACCTTCCAAACATGCAAAGCAGCTTGTCGCACCATCAAAGCAACGTCGGATCTACCCATGTAAAGACCTGCCAAAACTCTATTACGTCTCTCGCCACCGAGGGAATTGATAATTGCAAGATGCGATTGTTCAGTGCCAAAGTTATCATCTTCACTGGCAGTCTCCGTACTCATTTTGCCCGTAACACCGGAAATCCTATAAAGAAGATCTCCTAACAGTTGCACGGAACTGTATCGAATTCTCCAATTATCATCAAACAGTCCTTTCTCCAGTTCTGGCAGTAGCAATAATATAGCTGAATCTGCATACAGTGTAACGATACGTTGACCCGCCTTCAGAGCAGTGTCCCGGACATATTCATTCTCGTCAGCTAGAGCTTTTAAAATCGGATTGATAATCTGCCCAATGTACGGAGTAAATTCTGTTTGGAATACAACAGGCATGTAGATAAACATCATTATGTAACCATCCTTGACATGAGGTGCAATATCTGTGCGCTCGGCAGTTGCAATAATATCTGGCATCAATTTGTGTAGTTTTTCAACACCTAAACCACCAACCACTTCGGATAAACCTTGAGCAGCACCAGAACGATCGACTGAACTGGATTCCGATGTTAAAGTCTGCATGAGCCATGGTAATAAGTCTTCGAAACTAGATTCGCCCATACCACGAACCATGGCACCTAAAGCCCTCGCGCTAACGCTTCTAACTTCCGGTACAGGGTCCAGCAAAGATGTTTTCAGCCCTGGGATGATAGTAGGTAGATACGGGAACAGATCTTTTTGATCAGTCAGGGAATACATGTTGCCAATAATCTGTGCAGCCATTTTACGTGTTTCCGTTGACCGATCCATGAAAGCTCGTTGGACGACGGGCATTATCAAAGCTAATGAAGGGGCATCAATGAAATGTACGAATTGTGTGTCGAGTAGGGTCTGAAGGCTGGCTGATGTTTTATTGCTAGGATCTTGTAAAGCATTGAGAAGTACAGGAACAATGGCCTGAATTTCAGGATTCCGGATAACAGACCCAATAACCCTTAGAGCTTCAGCACCAGATTCTTGAACCTTCATATGGGAATCGCTCAAAACCTCTATCAGCTTTGGCACAATACTCGGCAAACATGAACTTAGTTGTTTCGGCGCGCAGTAAGCCATTGCCCCGAGCAATTCGACTGAGCCAGTTTTTGTACGCCAGGAGTCTTCTTCAAGGGCTTGCAGTAAATGTGGAAGAACAAGTTTAACGCCGTGTCCTGACAATTTGCTCATTACCACTTTAGCTGTATCATCCGTAGCTTTCCTCACGTATTGACTAGTATCGCCGAAACATAGCAACAGATGTGGTAACACGTGAACGATATACGGTTCAAACAACTTGCCAAGCATCTGGAACAACATTTCGAAAGCAAACAGAGCTCCTTCGCGATGCTTAAAATTCTTTTTGTCCTGAATAGCGTCGGTCAGCTTGGTCATAATGTCGAGTTGTTTGAGAGCTAAGATACCCATGCCTTTGACCATTCCAGCAAGTCCATAAGCAGCACCTTTACGATCACCGTATTTATCGCTCTTTAACAACTGATGCAGCAACTTGTTAATGTATCCGGGTGCCTCTTCCTTGACTGAAGGTACCAAATGTGGTAAACAGTTTGCTACGGCTTCCTGCACTTGTTGTGAAGGTGTAGAAAGGGCACTTATAAGTCGCTGAACTATGGGTTTAATACGAGGATCTTCTTTATCTAAATGACGGGCCAAAGAACCCATAAGAATAACAACGGCTTGCTTAACCTGATCAAAGTTGGATGACTTGGTGGATTTATCCATGAAGTTTTCAAACACTGGAAGTAGGGTTCCCACTGCTTCTTTACCATGTTCATCGACAAGTTTCAATGATGCGTTTAACATTTCTTTGCGTACTTTGTCGGATCGATCTGCTAGAGAAGTGCCTACAAAGAACTGTATAAGATTTCCAATGACATCGTAATTAATTAATGGGGCCAGTTGCGTTAAAGCAAGGGCGACACCACGACGTGGACCCCATAAATCAATAGGTTTCTCTATTTCACGACCAAATTCATCGATTGTCGCCGGGATCATCTATAAAACAACACTCAAAACATTAACATTTTAGCGAACATTTTTCGGAACATCTGAATACCTCAAGTCTTTCACTGTAAAGGGCAATTAACCGATCCAGCGTCCCTTTGACGGCTTCCTCGTTGTCCTGAAGTAAAGCTGCTAAAGCTTTGGCAGTAGCAATCTGGACACATTCAACCGGATGCTCCAAATCGGATATTAACTCATCCCCAAGATCCACTGGAAAATTTAGTTTTGCATTGCTCCAAAGACGGTTTGCCAAATCACGGTTCGGTTCGTCGACGTCAAATTTAGCGATCCAAATGCGTTTAGAAATCTTAAGAGCCGACGAGTAGTCTTGGTCGAAGGTGGGGATAGAGGATTTCATTGTTGTTAAACCGCGGAGGGCCGCATCACGTACCACACTTGTATAACTTTGTAGAGCGTGCAAGAGGACTTCCAACTCATCGATTGATGCGGTCGCACAGTTCTTTTCACCGGACGCTGAGGCTGCTACATGAAGTAAGGTCGCTTCAGCTTGTGATTGAATACGACCTGATGTTGTATCTAAAATGAAAATATTTTATTTTCGCTGCCACATCTACGGTACGGTACAATTAATTAACTTTACACCAGTGCTGGCAAGCCCGTTTGTACCGGGTGCAATCAGATTTCCGCCATAACCTTAAATTTTTTTGAATCTTATTGGTGAATTGCTTCCGATATGCCACTGTAAACTAGTCAGAGTAGTTAGAATGACATATCGAACGATAAAATGGGTGCAAATGCACCGAATGCACCCAATTGGTGCATTCAATCATAGCACCCGCTGCTTTGGGTGCATAAACGTTTACACCCGGCGCATATCACTACTTTACACAAACTGGGATGCGAATCGGGGTCTCAAATGAAAGCAAAAAACAACTTACTGATTAGTTTGATCAACAATTCAAACATGTGTTTGTGCGGTAACCACTTGGGATGATACAAATCATGGTTAATCCTCAATTTGGCATGCTCCGAAATAAACTGCAGACCATCATGTATGAGTCCATCGTCAACCTTCTTTCTCAATAGCGCTAGTGTTATCAATGGAAAGGAATACGTAAAAGCCGTAGCAGTAAAATGATTGCCAATTTCTCCCTGGTTATGAACGGGACTTTCATCCGCCTCCTTGCCATTCCTTCTATCCTCTTTGTGCAGCGTATATTTGCGCATTTCTGTAATAATCCTAGTCGTTGCAGTCTCCAATCGTTCCTCCTCCCAATTCGCATCCAAATCGCATTGTGGTTTATACAATCTGAGCGTAACATTAGCAATACACAGCGACATAGTATCGACGTCGCCGGAGAAAACCGGTTTCCTCAATTGTATGTAAAGTCTACTTAAATCCGGGGCAGCAAGAGGCGAACATAAATCCTTCAAAATGACAGGAAGTAAATCTTTATAGCAAAACGACAATTCTATTGGATTTCCTTTGGCCAAGGCACGTAATTGCGAAATGGCAATTTGTATTTTGTTATTTAAACACGTAAGACGGGCCCGGATTGATTGTTCTTTGACTTTTTGATTTTTAATTGCTTCTAGTTGCTTGGCATTGTACTGGGGCTGTATAATTTTGCCTTCTTTACGTTTCTTTTCTTCCAGTTCCCGACGAAGTTGCAATTCTTCTTGCTGTTCTTTAAAGCTATAGACTTTGCTTTCACGTTTCATGTTCATTTGATTATTGGAATCGTCTCCAGGGATAACGCTCTTGTCATATAACTCACCATCAGGTGTTACATATGTGAAGTAGTCATCTTTGGAAATTCGGCGTATATTTTCGTCGTCTAACTCCTTTATAACTGCCGATACAGTATCGCCCAACAGCTTACTCTTCGAGAATGAAACAATTGTAGCTAACGCGTTCTCATAGCTTTGATCAACTTTATAGTCATTTAAGAGCAACCTTTGTAAACACGCATTTTGTTGAATGACAAACTCTTTCGGCTTGAGCCCCATGTGCTTAACGATTTTCACCCATAAATTTGGATTTACACTGATGACACTTGGATGGTGTGATGGAATCAACGCATCTAAAGCCACAAGTTGTGCGTCTTCTTTTGTTATTTCTTTCGGGCACAAAGCAGTGATACATTCTATCAAAACATGAGGACTCACATCATGTTCGGATGCTTCACCACCGTTCAAATAGGTTTTGAATTTCACCGATTCCATATAGTTCGTCATTTCCTTGAACAAACTTCTCGTGATCGACGGTCCCGCTGGACTTGCAACCATTTTGCGCAAAATGTCCAAACATTTCCTTCTCGTTGCGTAGTAACTAGCAGTTAGGCATTGCAACAGGGCCCTGAACAACGGTTGTGGGTTCTTCAACTTTTCCGACTGTTCTAGAAGTAGTTTTTCGCCTAAAGTTACGATTAACGGGAGGCATTCTTGTGGGGCAGTGACAATGAACTTCTCCGATATGAAAATTTGTTTGTCCATGTCTGTAATTGCATTCCACAGACTACTTCTTTCTTTTTCCTTGTTCCCAGTTACAGACAGGATTTTTAACAACAGACAAGCCGCGCTTAGTCCTTCGACTTGATGTTGAGTAGGTTGCGCTTGTGCCTTATCAATTGATTTGATTAAAAGGGGACATAAAGGTTCAAGTTGTTTGATATTCGTTGCATTAAAAGTTATTAGCATGCACTGCATATATGCAGCTTTTACAAGTACCGTGGACGTTTTAAATTCAAGTCCTTTCTTGTAGAAGTCAATGATCTTCTTGGGAACCTCATTGGTGTACTTTGCAGTCCACTGGGACCACATGTCGAGGCAATGACAAAGTGTTTTCTCATGTGCTTCAATTTCGAGAACTTTCATGAATTGCTCCGATACGTTTGTGATGAGACCTTGCAGAGAAGGGCCCGTTATTGTGTTACTACTAAGATTACCAGCACCCTAAACAACAGTACACATAATTTAAGTCCAAGAAGTTCGCCAGATATACACAACAATTACCTGTAATACGCTAATTTTGTGTTCGGCAATCGTCAATTTTCCGTCAGAACCGTGAAGCACGCCGAATAAGTGTTTCAATATTGTTTCCATTGCTGAAGCGTCGCCAATTCGCCGTGAAAGTGCATCAATGGCTGCAACTGACTCTTCGCGTGCTAAATCGTTTTTGGAATGAAGATTTGTGATTAAACTTTTGCCGATATCCATCGCAAATGCGCTCAGATCAATGGTAAGACCAGCGATAACCAAACCGACTGTTTCAATTATAATTTCCGGGTTTCGAAGCAATGATTTTTGTAGAGCAGGCAGTAGTGATATTTTAAACTGTACAGTTGTTACTTGGGCAAGTAGTGGATAACAAGCAAGTATTACATTTTTCAACGGATTTTGTTTGACGCTGATTAGACTTTTGTTGAATGAATCTAAGAATACAGCCTAAAAATGAATATTATTTAAAATTTACAATTACAATTTTTGAAATAAAATCACCACGTAGTCATAATACTTACATTCTCAATGACCTGTTGTTTTTGGTCGATTTGTTTGAAATGTCTGAAAAGTAAACTCACAAAGACGGGAACAAAGTATGTCGTCGGTTCCTGTTTCTTTAACTCCACCAAATATGTCGTTTCAAGGCCCGTTGTAGTCTTGAACATGTTATGTAACTGCAAAAAAAAAAACAATTGTTGCAAAAATTGGTAAATTACAAACGAAAATGTAAGAAAAACAAATGAAAAGTTTCAAAATTTATTAAAATATAAAGTTGAAATGAAATCTCAGTAAACTTTACAACTTCAAAGGCGAATTGGCATAAAATATTAATACTTACAAGTGTAAATGCTTTAAAATCCTTCTTTTCATTACCGGATGCAGCAACTCCTCCATAAAGGAGCATTTGCGCTTCGAACAATTTCCCACTGTTGCATGTAACAAGCTCACTGTTTTTCTTCCAGGTTGTGCTGATAAGTATGCAGCTCCACTGCAATGCGTAGAGGCAAGTTTGTGCCGTTGATGCCCTAAAAATCCGGTTTCATTACCAAATACAAAAAACACCAAACACAAATTGCAAAAACATGCAAAAAACTATAAGTAAAGAAGTAAACAAAGATATTTTCTTCAAATACAGACGCTGGTACCATTAAAATATAACTTTCAGCCATTTTAGACCACATTATTCAGCAGTATTTGCACTTTGATAAGATAAAAATTGATTTGAGCTGATAATCACCCAATTAGAATAAAAACTAAACAAATACAATTTTCGGTAAACTCAAGGCTTTCTACGATGAAACTATAGAATAATCAAAAATATATTATATACGTACGTTGCTACTAAGTTTTTCTGCTGGTTTGCGATATCCAGAAGGACACCAATCATTCCGTTCATGGCCCATTCCGGATGTTCTTTGATCAACTCGTTCAACAAGTTCCTTACACATAATTGCGATTTGTTGTCTCGATACTTGGGCAAAATGCTCTGTATTACCTTGCATATGCCTTTGATGATATTTTCGTTGATCCCTATAACGGTTTTGTGTTAGAAATAAAAAATGAAGTAAAAAAATCATTATGTTACCTGGATTAACAAGAACGGAAATAACATTGTTAATAACCTCTTTGCGTTCTGGCAAACTTGCCGTCTGAATTTTGTAAGGTAGATCCTTCAGTCTTTTGGTTAACTGCAACACATAATCCGGTATAATTGCGTTCATAATTTCACTGATTTTCGCAATTTTTCATAACACACGTGATAAAATACTTACTTCGCCTTCTGCCATTTTCAAACAGAGTGACACCTATTTCAATTTTGGCAACTATCCGATGACATACGTCACAAATGTCATAATTTAATAATAAAAACAAAAAAGGTTTTTTCTTCTTCCATTGAAATGCATTATAGATGGAAAGGTCTGCCCCTATAGCGTTTTCCATTTCGTACACTAGGGCCCGTTCCGATTTAGCTGCAGGGCGCGCCCGGGCATCGTACAGGTCGTATCGACGACAAAAACGCTCGGTGAAACGCTCCAGGCGTTCAGATTTAACGTCCGGACGATAAAATTTCATCCCAGTCTCGACTGGTTAAAAGTCGCTCGTCTTGCGCAGTTGAAAACTGGTAAAAATTAAATTTTATTAGATTTCCATTTTGCGAATTACGAGTTTATTACACTTATTAGGCACATTTCTTTACGTTTAATTTTTTGCACGCGGTAAAGTTAAAGCTGTTTCTTTGTACCATTTCTCCCGAAAAAGTTCAACTTTTCTATCCTTCGGCAGAGACGGGTAGACAAGGTGCAAGCATGCGCAATTGTGACTTTACTCCCGAATAGCATGCGTCGAGCTCTGCGTCAAGTTTTACCGCCAGATGTAACGCGTACAAATTTGAGATTACCAGTTCCGCTTCTCGTTTTTGTGCAAGAAAAATATGGATTTTTTCGATCCAAGTGAGAAGTTCTGTATATTGCAGGGCAAATTTATATGTTTGACTTGAAAAGTAAGTACAGTTCTGCAAACGATCACCTTTCAACTTTATCTCGACAGAAAAGTTACTGCAAAGAAATGCGCCTAATGCTTGAATATTTCAAATATCGCGCCTTTTGGGCTGCGTTCGGTTAATCAACTCCACTGACTCTTTTCACTCTATACGGCTATTCTAAAAAGAGTGACTGCAGCTATCTTTTTATACGTGTAAAAACTCCACTCCAACTCTGTCTGAACAGCCGAACGCACCTTCAGACAGAGTTGGAGTGGAGTTTTTACACGTATAAAAGGATTCAAATTTCTTCACACTTTTTGGAATAGCCGAACGACTATAGAGCGTTTAGAGTGAAAGGAGTCAATAGAGTTGAATAGCCGAACGCAGTTTCTGTGTGAATAGCCGAACGCATCCTGACGTTCTTTCAAAACCTAACCTACTTTCTATTTCTCACCAATCCATCCACGTGTGTAAAATAATTCTGTTTCTGTAATTTCAAATTTGTGAAGAATCAAGAATATAATAACATAATGGTTACCGTAGCTGTAAGTGGTCACAAAAAAACATCGAAAACTAAAACACCGAAAAAGGTAACTAAAACACCAGCTAAATCTTTACAAAAACAAGCAAAGCCACCAGTAGTGTCAGTATCAAAGACTCCACAAAACACTCAAGCTTCCCACAAAAAGGCAACACGAAAACGTGGTCATAAGAACCAAGAGGAAAATATTGAGAAACAAGAGCAAAAAGACGAAGAAGAAGTTGTCAGTAAGAAAGCAAAGCAAACACCAAACGGTAGAAAGTCAGTTCCCCCAATACCAATTGAAGCTCAGTCTGACGCAGAAGAAGAAAGCGACGATTCTGAAGACGAGGAAACTGATTTAAATTTGTGCCAACCCAATGAAGATGATGAAAATGAAAACAAAGTAGAGGATGGTGATGAAAAAGAGCATGATGAGGAAGCATGCAGTGATGAAACAAGTAGTGACGATGAAGATAAGCATGATGAGGCAGCATGTAGTGATGTAGAGGAGCATGGTGATGAGGCAAGTAATGATGAAGAGGAGCTTGGTGAACAAGCTGATGGCAATAAAAATACTGATGTATGGGCTTCAAAACAAAGGAAAAAAGAAGAAAACAAGTTTATCAAACTTCCTCAAGTTATAGTAAAAAACATAAGTATTGATACGTCATCATCTTCAATAAAGGAGCATTTTCAAGATTGCGGAGAAATATTGAAGTGTATTATAACCAAGGACGGAAGAACGGAGGAGACTATTTGTATCATTAAATACAAAGAGCTTAGTGGAGCCAAATGTGCTGCTGAAATTAAGAATAAGACCCAATTCGGAGATCGCACAATCAATGTCGAAATTTGTTTGTCTCGTCATGTTTTTACAAAAGAAGATACTGTGACTCTGATGATGATGAATTCTCCACTTGTTAATAGAAACACAATCGCAGCTATCCAAGTAGAAATGTCTAAATTGTTTGGAAACGTTTCCAGTATACGATGGAACCACAGAAGCAGCTCTACTTTTGTTAAGTTTGAAGAGGAAAGTATTGTTGGTCAAAGCCGTCAAAGCGAAAAGATTCAACTTTATGGGCACTGATATTAAAATTAAACCTTATGGTGCTAATTCTTTCAATCAGGTCATTCTCTTTGGAGTAACATCAGGTAATTCGTTTTTAAAAAATCAAATTGTACTAAGTAATTGTGTTCTAACTGCTCCCAATTTATATAGTTTTGTTTAGAATTGAAAGAAGTAGACATCCGAACAGCAATGTCAGTTCATTGTACGGTCATATCTACAACAATTCCTATCGATCAAATTACTGGTAATAAGAAAAGTCACACTTTCCTTTATATGAAGGACAGAGAAGACGGTGATAAATTGCTTGCAATGGAAACAATTAAGATTAAGAACATCGTTTTAGATATTTTGCCAATGTGGCAAAACTCTTTCAATATTCAGACAGGAATCTATTACAGGCACCCTGGTTGTATTTTTGTTGAAAATTTAACAAAAAGTGAGTCATGCATTTTTACATTCAGCACTTAAAATTTAAAATGAAATATATTAATAATCAAGTTTTTTTAGATATTTCGGAAACAAATTTATGGAAATTTTTCAGTCGTTTCGGTAACATTCACGATATAAAGATCATCTGCAACGGACACGTCGCTAGAGTTCAGTACGAAACTAAGGCAAGCGCTGATAAAGTTCTAAAATCCGATGCTTATGAAATAAATAATATCAGTTTTACAGTTCATGCAGTTGATGGTGTTTATAAGCCTTGTGCTTCCTGGTAAGTTACTCATTAGTTACAAATGATAGTCCTGTATACTATGAAAATTAATTTTATGTATTTGCAGAGAGGAAATATGATACCGAAATCATTACAAATATAGAAAAAAAGGTGCAGAACTTCCGCATGTATGAAGTTATTGACCGCCTGACGAAAGAATTCAAGAATGCAATCATTTTAGAGTTTACTAACAAACGACTTGCTCAGCAAGCATTAGTCACTAAAATCAAACTAACTAATAAAGCTGGTATCTTACCGGAAAAATATGATCCAGCCAAGCATAAATTCGTGACTGACGAAAATAATGTTTTGATCGGAAATTTAAATGAAAGTAAGTCGATATATGGAACTGAAG